>JAULBM010322670.1:0-13444 GCA_032357055.1 Geukensia granosissima | reverse complement strand
AACAAATATTGACCAGTGCTGAACACTATCTTTTATTTTTTAAAATCATGTTGATGTAATCTTATTATTGATCAATAGTAGCTTTCATGTTTTTGTTATTAATGTATAATAAAATCATTTTAAATTCACTGATTTGTTCATTATGGAGGTCTCACAGCTGAAAGGTTTAAGAGGTCATTTAACTGTGCAAATAAGAAGTGCCGATAATAAATAAACCAACACAAACAAATTCTCCATTCAAATTTTATTTTTTCAGAATTTATAGTTATACATATTAAACAAATACCAGTCTTTATCGGACCTAGATAAGAAAGTCATCAAAGACAACCAACCAAGGGAGATCATTACTATTCAAATATAAACACAAACTAACGTTCACTATACGTGAATTTATTAACATCAATGACTAAGTACAGATATAACAATAAACATACAATAAAAACAAAATTATAAAGAATATCCCGATTCTGAAAGAAAAGTTACCAGTATAAAAATAAACAATAACAATATACAGTACAACATTAACCAATTTGCCAAAATTGTGGCATCAAGGCTAAATAGACAAAAATTTATAAGAAAGGGGAGGTAACTCCAGCTGATATTTTTCATATAACGAAGTAGGTTTATAACGAAGAAATTGTGATGGTCCCCAGCATTTTGTTATATCCAAACTTTACTGTATATTAAAACCACTTTAGTGCTGTTGACTGTAAAATGGATAGCTTTGAAATAATTATTTCGGTACTATTTGAAACGAAAGTGAATTGTCATACTGAAAATGTTGACAGTTTAACTTTTTGGGGACGGATATAATAGAATAGATGTCCCGGAGCGCGACAAAGACGTCTAAAAAGTAGATACTTTTTGTGGACGGATCTAATAGAATAGATGTCCCTGAGCACGACAAAGACGTCTAAAAAGTAGATAAATGTTCATGCATAGTACGCCGTCTTGTTGCGACTTGTTTTTAAATGGAACAAACGAATTTTTGGAAACATTTCAGAGTTGTAGTAAAGAAGTGGTCTGTCATCATTTCAGTTACGGGTATTTGTATGAAATATGGTAATACCCTCTTTTTGTGAAAATTCGCACACTTCAACATTACTGTTTTAATCGGTTTTTAAATATCTAATTATACAATTTTATTTAAAAAAAAAATTTGTATGTGCTCAGCCTGACATGCTCATTTACATAAAATGTTAATTTTACTTGTACATTTGAAATATAGAATTATGGTATAAAAAAACTTAAACAACGATCTTTCAAATTTAAAATCTAAAAAATGAACAAATGAGTAACGAAATGTCTTTAAATTTTATTCATTACTATCTATTATGTCAATTGAGGTGGTCTGAATGTTTTCTGTGAAATAGGTGCTAGGAAAAACCCTTTTTCTATGCCGACCTTCCAATTTCTGGCCCTTAGCGTGTCACATGAAGGTTAATCCAGAAAAGCTCTTAATACGCAGTTAAATTTGGCTCTTGAGTATTTTTAAAAATGTAATAAGATATGGATTGTGCCTGGCATATATTCCATAATTTTGTCTTTAAGATATTATATTTAATGTATATTGTGTTCGTTGTAATTTTCTTTTCTTATCTATTCATATTATATGTGCTACTGGGTTTATTAAAGGTGTTCGATGCACTTTCCTCAAACTATTTCTGTCATTACCCTGTCCTTTGCATAATGATCTTAAATTCAAATAATAAATAAGACAAAACTCTACGTTCCTACTGGCACCGACAAAATTAGCCCTTGTTCATTACCATAGGTAAACAAAGAGCGTGAATTTAGGGGTTTGGTTTTCAACTGTATTGTTTACGTTTGATAATGTCTAACTTTAAAAAATTTTCCGACTATGATATTAAAATATCAGCTTTATTCCGACAATTGTAAGAGAATTAAACATTCGAAAAGGTTCCGATAAAAGTATACACAGAATTAAATGTAACATACAATTTCAGGTAGTTGTGAGCAAAATTTTTGTATATTTTTTCAAATTGTCATCTCTAAAATTTTTATCTCAGGAAGTGGACGCTTTTACAAAAAAATATATGGTCTTAGCTTGTATAAAATTAAATGTGAGAAAAAGAACTTGCTAAGTTTCCCTTGTTTCGATTGATTAAGTAATATAAAACCGATCATCCAATACATAAAGGGTCTTACGGCAGAATATTCGGCCTAAAGCCATTTGAATACTTAGATATACAGGGACATTGTGGTGAATGCTGGTTGAATACAAGCATCATGCTGTATTATCAAGCTTTTTTTTATTTCTAACTTTGAAAATGTTTTTAACGGAAAATGTTTTAATTTGGATGAGTTGGACCTTAACAAAAGTTAATGTTAATTATATTTAGATATTTTGTCATCAGAGACGTCCGATATTTATTGGTTATTCAGATTTTGTAAAATGCTTTCAGTATTTCTCCCGTGTGAGTATGACTCCATATTATCGAATCCATAAAATTACTTTAGGAACACTATTTCACTTTATATGACAGGGAGACGAGGGTGTTATAGCGGATGGAGACAAGAATACAGAGGCTACCTAATGGCTGGCTATTACAATCACGCTGCAGCATCAGAGTATGCTTGTGTCGATAAAGATGCTGAATCAGTACCAGGAGGATCAATGAATCAAAATGGGGTTTTATTTTACCCAGTGAAAACCGTGTGTGGATCATTAAAGTGTCCACCTTACAAGGATGGCACTGAGGTCCATTGCGTTGTTTGCTCCAAATAAATAAGAGATTTTGGGTTATTGTATATTGTCGAAAACCAGTTATTTAAAATAATTTTTCAAAGGTGCATAGTTTTTTGGTAAAGTTCGTTGTGGGTAAATTCTGATTTTAAAGTTTGCTTGTGCCTTGATCGCTCATTTTATACACACATTAATGAAAAACGTGAGTAAAGCAGTGACTGAAAATACGTTATACCAAATAAATATAAAGATTTTAAGACAATAATAAAACATTTTCTCATACAAAGTTTACCGACGAATGAATTGGATAATAAAACAATAATTATAAAGTATAAATACAAAAGACCTCAACCGATTATTTAATGACCTTCAGCAAAAGCAAAAGATCTACATCGTACAGCGAGCTGTTTAAGGTCGAAAACATTCAAATATAATTTCAATTGGTATTTGAATTACAATGTTAAATGAATAGCAGGAAAAACAAAGATCAACGACATCTGAATTACATGTTCCTGGTGAGGAACAGGCACACAAATTATTCAGTGGTGTTTAACGCGTTTATGAGCACACACACACATCTTGACCTTGGAAATTGGTATAAAAAAGACGTAAGAAAATACCATGAACATCTACTGTATTTTATTTAATTATTGAATTCGATAGGCAGATATCTGCAAATATATTTATCAAGACATAACATTTAGCATGTTATATTAAAAAGTTGAAAATGTACTCGCTTTTCAGACAGTAACTTAAAATAAAAACGCAATTGTTAATGTATCCGGTTTAATTAAACTACATTACCTATACATAAGTCCAGATTGACTTTTTTGAAAATATCATTAAAAGCCAAAGAGAACCAGGTATTATTGTTCTATTACAAAATATCGTGTGAAGACTATAAATATAGTATCTTTATATTTAAAGCCTTTTAAGCCTCTACTCTTAAATCAAGCACCACGTATTGTTAAAATCATATCATAACCTCAAGCCGATTCAATGACGTATTATTTTGTCTTTACCATGTACTTTGCAACCTTGAAATAGATGCCGTTTGAATTGCTTAGTTGTACAAGTTCAAATTGTTGTATTGTGCAAGATAAAATATGTTTTATTAGAGTTGGCCTGTTCTGTTTGGTTTGTGACAATACAAAACTAGACACTGTATTGTAATGGTATTATTGAAACAATTGGTTGTAATGGATACTAACGATTAAAGAAACTGTGTTACTTTTGTTTTGATAGTCAATGCCTTTGAGTAGATAACTTATTAAACAATGGATCCTTCACATAATACATGATCAATTAAAGTGGACATAAAATTTCATTGTTAATAATTTCTTGAAACATTGAACAATGCATCATTTGCTGCACTTTCCTTAGTAAAAAACTGACCATACTCTCGACCACCAAAATTATAGTTTATTGCTTGAAAGTCTGATGTTTTGATTTTAGTTAACACTATTATGACATTTAGTTATGTATGTTTGACATTTTCAATTCAGCTGACAGCTT
This sequence comes from Geukensia granosissima, assembly GCA_032357055.1. Taxonomy (NCBI): domain Eukaryota; kingdom Metazoa; phylum Mollusca; class Bivalvia; order Mytilida; family Mytilidae; genus Geukensia; species Geukensia granosissima. The sequence continues at coordinate 9,222 of JAULBM010322670.1, read as the reverse complement.
TGGTGGTATTAAGGTTAGAAATCTGGCCTCGAATTCGGAAGGTCATGTGTTCGATCCACGACCGGTTGAAACCTAAGTCATGAAATTGGAATTTTTGCTTATCCGCTAAGAACGTAGCATTTAGGGGAAAGAAGAAAGACTGGGCGGCGCCACACAGTCAAAATTATGTGTCTGGCTAAGGCGACAGGCCTATTCTTTAGACTGTTGTTTTTGTAAGTTAGCTGCTCAGTTTAAGCCTGTTTTCAGATTTTCGATCTTGTTTTGCGTTTCTTTTCTTCCTTTAATCGAGTTAAAACTTTTTGCCCATGCAGTTTTTGATTTTCAAACTCCTTTTTTCATTTTATAGCATTGTTAATTTTCGCCTGTGCAGTGACATACAGTTTTTTCCTATATAGATTTTATATATAAAACCTTGTGTTTCTGTTTGTTGTGTTTAGATGTGTAAAGTCTTAAATCCCATCACAACTTTAAAAACCTTTTTTCGAACACATTGGAGAAAATCCATAGGGAATTGCATGTCCTTTTCATAACAGTTAGGAACTTAAAGGTTGCGCTGCTTTAGTTAAAAAATAACAAGTTTAAAAAAGTTATGACTGTTTTAAGACCTCTCACACTTTTTTTTACCAAAATTTTTATGATTTATATGTTTGTTGAAATTATGAAAAGAAAATTCTGGGTCACTGTGCAAATATATATAAATTATATGATTTGGATAACTAATGGGAGTTCAATCATCTGACAAAGACGGCTAAACATGAGCAGAATCCACCCTTAACAAATAGTTGTACATGTATTAGTTAGTGGGGGTTTCGATTCGGAAACAATATAGTCACAAACATTGCCAGGTCTATGTATTTGATTTTTTTATTTCAATTCCAAAATTTAGGGGCAACTACAGGGTCTTCTCAACCTCTTATTCTTTGTATATGAATATCTTGTCGTTCAAAGATAGTTTTCTGATATTTACATCCTACATTGTCGGATGAAATATTTCTTAATCATTGATTTTTACCTACATAAACATGATAAAGGCACATAAGCATTTTCATACCATGCGCCTACAATGAAATACAAAACGCAAACCATAGATCGGATCAACGGTAAAACAGAATTTTCCATGTGTGAATTACAGCGGATATTAGTACATTGTCCATGTTTTTTTGTGAGAAATACCAATATTTTAAGTTACGAAAATATAAATAATAAGACACACTATAACATTTGCAAACAGGACAGTTCATGTTTTCATGACGAAGTACACCGTTTTCACTCATAAAAGTACACGAAACATACACACACATGCACTGAGGTATTGCGCCAACAATTTCTAGATAGATCTTATTTCAATGTTTAGTCTAACGTTAGATAAGGGTTTGGCTTCGGTAAACAGATTCTCTGTGATAACTTACCATTTGAAAATGACATCTCTCTTGATCCGGCTGACTTGCAAACAAAGGGAGATTACCGAAATATTTTCCTAACAGATTTTTTTTTGAAAGGTTATATAAACAGCGCATAGGCGGAATGAATTTCGCAGATGATATATTTAAAAAATGCAAATATTCTGACGAATGATTTATGGCTTCCAATTTAGACGAACTGTGAAGGTTCAAACAAAACATAACTCATTTACACTTTAGATGTAACTGGTGATCTTAAAAATTATTATCAACACTGAAAATGCACCTGATGATAGTTCAATCTTCTTAATCATGTCATTTGCATAGCATGGTCTACTATTTACTACATTCTGCCACAGATACGTGGCCTATCACTGGGCACAAACTGTGTTCTTCTAATTGCAGAGTCAGTTTTATATTATTATGAATCATACTTCATGAGAGAAATTAAAGACACTTCAAAAGAGGATTTACTGGACAAGTTTAATAATATTTTTTTTTATATTTAAACTTTAATTAAACCAGAGTTTCAAAAATTCGCAAAACAAATTTATCCTTACCTTAAATCTAATTTAATTGTAAAACCGTTATAAAGATTTAATTAAAAAATACGGCTGCAAATGTTGAATTTTGATAAGACAAGGCTATTACATCCTACGTTCTATGGCATCATTACATATAAAACTTTCATATTTAAAAATGATCCCTTGAATTTCACTGCTCCTATAAACAAACTTATCTACAAGTGGTAAAAGTTCTACGGGTTTTTGTTGGAAAAGATATTAATAAACTGATCTTATCCTTACAAATATATTAACAGATTTGGCTTTGCATCCATCCATCCATCACATTATTTAATCGTCAGACAAACTTTGTTTGATGACATATCTTGTAGAGAGGCATGATGCTTTATTACCAGGAACTAACCCTGGAAGTCATCCAATCTGACTAGAGAGTATCTAAATTTCAATTTATATAATAAACTAAAATACATACAAAGATAATCTCTAGTGAATGCTCGCAGTTCCTTCAAGAAAGCTCAGGTTGACTTTATCTTTAAATATGATATCAAGCCTTATTGTTGATAAGCTTTTTTAAACTGAGAAGTGATATTCAATGGTTCATTTTTAAAGGTATAGGTATTTAGCCTAAATTTTATATTGTATTCCACAAGAATAAGTTGATGTGAAAATGCTGTATAGTAACCGTTTTTCAATAATTCATAACTTAAACCCATCTGATATCTTCATGATATTGAAACCACAGGATACATTTGACTATTTCAACAACATTTTAAGCATGTAAAAAGTCAACACAAAAACATCACAAGGCTATTTTAACTTAGCCTTTGTACTTGATAGACCTTTAACTGTGGTTAAAGTAAAGGTAGTGATGTTTTGTGTGATCTTTATCAAAACTGAAAATAAACTGTAATAAATTTCTTGTTAAATCAGGTAATTTTTTAAGTTTTTTTCACATTTTTTATGTACCATGTGACCATTGTACCTCCAAGTTGACTAAAAGAACTGTTGTATTGTCTTTTAACAGGCATTTCTCAATGCTAAAGAATAATAAATGTTGAATTTCATTTGTCAGATACTTGGCCTGAAAACGCGGCTAAACGACCCTTGTAATTTTTTTATGTTTTATATGTAATGTTTCGATTTGTTATACGTTATCGTCTCAAAATTTTGTATATACTGTCGTATTTTTGTATTAATAAAAATTGTGTAAATCTCGAGAAGCTTGTGATATCTGTATCCCTGTCGGAAACATGGCACAATCTTACCAGTAACATGTAGGTTGCGGTCATTAAAGTCTGAAACTTAAATGCAAACGCGGCCCAACCGAATGGTATGAAATGTAAACACCATACAAAGGGACCAAAGGCAAGTCTCATCAAGTAACTGCAAGTTAACTATGGAGGGGAAAGCGCCGCTTTTAAGATAAATTTTACTGTAAAAAACCTGGTCAATTTTTAATTCAAATCTAAAAAGGGATTAGGGTCATTATTTTTTTCTATTAGATTTATTTATTGAAAGTTCTTTTTTTTAATTCCTTTTATAAATGTTTGCAACTCTGAGTTATTCAAAGCTAAAACATCCTACAAAATTTCTAACAGTATAATTTAACTTGTCCACTAAATCCTGATCTAAAGAGTCTTTATAGTTTTTGCCATATACTGTGATTAATAATAATATCTACAAAAGTCTGCAGAGAGAGCATTAGCTCTATATTGGCATATCTGCCGATACACAGTGTTACCAAAAATACAAACATATTATCAAAAAGGAATTCGACGGCTGTAATTTGAAGATGCCCAACAATTATTTACTTAGGTTTGTCGCAAAAAGGCAAAACATTTATTGCAGTATATGTAAGAACAACCATAATTTTAAAATGACCACTTTATTGGATTTGAAAACTTACCTTTGAAAAACAGACATTCTTAAAACCCGGCGGTTTTGAAGGAGAAGAAGTTTTTTTAAATTCTACCAATCTGAAATAAGATCTGCCTGTTGAGGCGATGTTAGTTGAGGATTCAGACGATGTATGCAAACGTTACAGAGGCAGTCTTATAGATGCTTCCATGTAAGTGTCATTTTAATTGGTCCAACGGTTTCAGAGGAGATTATTTAAATGTAAAATTTAATGGACGTAGAGATGACGCCTAGTGATGACGAAATATCATATGGCCATTGACCAGTTGAGTAAAAAATATACTTTGAATAACGACATGAAAACTGAAATATGTTCAAATGTGTATTGAATTTTTCCATTGTAACATGATATGTGGTATAAATCTATAAAAACGATAGTATCAATTTTCATAAGCAGACTAACATGCAACCAAAATATTAAAATCGCTTTTAAATATCTTCGCAGTTTGTACGTAATGGCAGCAACGATCGTAATGATATCAATCATTATTTTTATGACATCGGTTTTCGTTCTAATTGTGACTAATGCAGCTAATGAATGCAGTGACTCGAATAAGCAGAATCCATTGATTTGGACGATCTTAAGGCAATTGGAAAAAGTAGAAACTAAACTGACCAAACTCCAAGAAAAAGATGAGAAATTGATCGAGATATTTGGTGCTCATGACAACATTGAAAAGAAAGTTGAAGATCTCTCAAACAACATCTTAAAATTGCAAAGTGAGCTTAAAGGTAAGGTTGACAAGATGGAAAGATATTTGTACGAAATTAAATCAATTTGTTTTAGTTTAAAATATTATCATAAATAATTTCCCATATTTGGCATATTTAGCGTGACATTAGTTAGATCTATTTGAAATGCATAGCGCATCAGTTTATCAGTTTTGTTTACATGAACCATATATTTTAGAATTTGTTATATTGATAGGTATAAACCTTTTTCAACTTTTAAGACTATTTTTATTTGTAAATAAACCAAATTGACCATTTTAGTACTGTATATCTTACTTTGATTTCATTTTAGTTAATATTATGCATGTTCTCGCCACGATTTGGCTGAAAAACTGCCGACGTGGCGTAAAAACACCAATCAGTCAATCAATCAATCAATCATTTTTCGGTTTTAACGTTTGCTGTCATAGAAGGTATTGACTCTATTTCCGATTTCCGGATTAGTTTTTCAGATTTCAGTCAGATATTTTCAGGCGACTTTCCCCTGTATTATTCTACTCCAATATTGGAATGATGTAAATGTTTCTAAAAATAAATGACAGTAAGTATATTTTATCTATTTTAAAATATATAGGTTTTTATGAATTTAAAATATTTGTTTACATGATCGTATCGCCTTAGCTTTTCTGGATATACCTTCATTAGAAACGTAATAGGCTAACAATATGAAGATAAGTCAAATTACACTCAAATCAACAAACGTTATGAACGGCTCTAGGTCAAACATAAAGAAAAAAACATGGAATTTTACAAATGACAATACTGGAAAGGTTTTACTTTTATTTCCAATACCTACATTTTCAGTTACCGAAAATAAATAAAAGCATACAACTCACTTTACAGTGACCGATTCCAGGATCACAAAACATTACAAATTAACTACTGCATGGTCCCGTTTAACTGATTTTTCATACAATTTAATGATCGCACAGAAAACTTGCTCAAGGGTAACACGACTAAAAAGGTCTCTTCTATCATTGTCTCAAACACAGTGATAAAATATTGGACGGTTGACGACATAAATCATGCCACATCTCCTATTTTTATAATTTCTAATATTTTGCAGCTGAAAAACAGAAACAGCAAAAGAGATCTGCAGGTATATTTTATAGCGTATTAACATTTAGTCAAAGGGAAATTTAAGGAAAAGCAAAATCACATCAGCCTTAAAATATTTATTCAAAGGCAATTTCAAACGAGAGTCATTTTGGTAAATGCATACTCGAGCTAAAAAATAGAGCTAATATTTTAAAAATCATGCGTTGAAACCTGTCTAAACCGAACCCTTTTTGTACTTGAAGAAATATTCGGTTTTTGCAGGTTAAAAAAATGAAAACTTGTATAAATGGACTTTAGACTCAGTCTGGTCAAGACAGGTTTTCGGTTTTTTCAGTTTTCGGTTTAGACAGGTTTCACTGTATATGTTCGTTAAAGAAACTAAAGCATAGAACGGTGACCTGAAAAATCGACCGGTGATGAGAATCGTGATTATTCAGTTACCCTTAGAATATGTTTTTTAAAAATTGTCATCTTATAATGTGAGAAATAATTTTTTTTTCAACTTTATATATCCTGAGCATTTGAAAAGTTTAGGAAGAGACCATTTGTAAAACATTATACAGAACAGAACAGTGGTTTAAAATCAAGAGACAATTATGTTTTTTTATAAATCATATGTACACATAACGGGATTTGTGGCGTGTTTAGATCATCGCAGTTTTTTTCCGTTAAAGAAGGTTAAAAATATTTAAATGATTTTCACACAGTATTCCGTAACATTTCGAAATTTAATGAATGATTTTGAAATTTTCCGAGCTTTTGTTTTTTATTTTTTTTTTTTTTTGTTTTTTTTTTTTTTGCGTCTATACGTAGTTTGCGAATATAGCGTAAATAACGTCGCGAAATGCTCACGCTATGCCGTACTTTTGGTCAAGTGTATTTTTCATGTTAATAACTTCTGTCGAGTACTCTAAAATTTTAATATGTTGTTACAGAATGACGTCAACTATTGTCAGATGTCTCTTTTTTAACAACATGCGCTGAGTGTTTGCAAAACGCAGTTGAAAGAAACTATTTTCTTACAAATTTACGGTTATACGAATAGTATGATGATAAAGGGGGGGACAATAGGAGATATTTCGATTTTATAGGAGCGGACAATCGTTGTTTTGATCCTTGTTTGCCAACATGCAATTACATCAATCACTAGGTTAACACTTTATTTTTAATTCCTATAATATGAGAAAGGTGCAACCTCAAACAATCGGAAAAAGAAGTAGAAATTGTTTTCTTCGTTTCAGGTTCTTGTCCAATCCGAGATTGTCGTTGATATTTTATAATTGTCGTGGAATCTCAAGAGATTGCGCAATATTGACTTAAGTTATTCTGCATCATCATAATAAGATACAATCATAATTCATTTATACAATTAATACCATATTTATTCCAGTGAAATGCGTGGTTGAAATGTCTTTAAATTCATAGGTTGCTTTTAATATTGGTGTTCGGTACCCTTTAAATGCAGGTAGTTTATTATATATTTTCAAATTATCTGTGTCAACGTTTTGCTTGCCAGGATACTTGTGATTTTTAAGACTGGAAATAATGTTAAAAATGTGAGTCTGTAAATGAGAATTTTGTGTCATGAATATTTACATCATATCCCCTTTTTCTACTACTCTATCTACAGTAATAATTTTGCAAACTTTAAGAAACTTTTTTATGATACACGTCGAAATTTTTATTAGTTGACATACTAAAAATCTTTATTTAAATAATATAAGTATTTGTTAGTTCTTTACAAGTGTATGTATTGTAATTTAATTTCTCGAATATGTTGTATTTAGGTCCTACTTATATCAGATGGGGAAGGTCAAGCTGCGGAAATAACACAGAAACAGTATATAAAGGTACATTAGCGTAATTGTCTTTTCCGGCTCATGGCATATATATTTATTTTCTGAAGTAAATTCTGTCCTTTTTGTATTATTGGGAGCTTAACACAACGTAAAGATGAAAATACTGGTGAAGAACAATTATATACAAATGCACTACCTTGCGAAATTTGTTCACCAATCAGTGATAGGATTTTTCTGCCACATGCACATCTTTATCATATAACACATTGTGTAATTTTAAAAATATTTGTGAATGTTTGATTCTGTAGATACAGTATGTGGCCATATATATTGCACCACGTCATTTTCCCCTATATATTCCATATAAAATCACATTTTTTTTTCAAAAAAATATAACGAAGTCATTTCTTATCCGAATTTTCACTAATGAACAGAGATTTTTCGGCAGTTTAATTGTTTATTTGGACAAAATTTTCTTTTCTTCTTGTTTTAAGAATTCATGATATAAAGAGAAATTCGAACTTTTGACGTCACTTTTCCCTATATATTTAAGTAAAATTTTGTCATCAAGATTTACATTTCCGTTAAACTCATGAATTCTAGAAAGTGGACAGTTAGAAAATTGTATCAGAATAAACAGTAAACCTGTTAGAATATTTCTGTTTAACAGTGCAAATTTTATGATAATCGGACAAGAAAAGGCTGTGTAATAATTTTCTGAAAATGTGATTTTATATGAAATATATAGGAATAATGTCACGTGATGCAATATATGTGGCCACATAATGTAGTTTTCCAATAACACTGGCAAATTGGGTTAAATATGAATCTATTTAATTATTATTAAATGTTTTCGTCATTTCGGGTATAAATTATAATTATCTTTATACTTTGTGAATATCTTGCTTTCAATTGCCGTTCTTAAAGTACACCATGTGCATGCTCGACTTTTTTTGGTCTGAAGTAAACAGTTGTTTTGCTGATTTGCACGCATCGTAGCCATAAAAGCAGATAAAATAATGACAAATTTGTATATTTCATTTCTTAATTAATCCCATGGATTCATTGATTGTTGCGCTTTAAGGAAATTCTTTTAGCTAGACTTGAACAGAGTTTTTGTTAAGACTCACCAAGATGCATCTATTTGCCATATTTTATTGAGGAAAAATATTTCGGTCAATTATACAAATGATGTTTTCAATCTAACAATATAGACTAACAGGGGGGTGAAATTTATATTTAAATAAGCAATATAATACTAGTAACTCATTTAAATGAATTTAATGGGGAGAGTAAATCAGATGAGGTTTATCATAACATACATTTCAACATTAAGTCTGAAGTTCATATCTCCAGATATTCAAGAATTAAATTAAGACAAAAACATGTTTGTCTCTGAACTAGGGTATACAGATTCAATATACGTTTCTAACACTTTTACTTTGAATAACAATTAAAAAAAATGAGGACAAAAGCTGTTCCATAAAAATGCTCACCATGAGTAACTTAAGTTTTAACAATTTTAGTACACTTACTCGACGCTGAGACAAAACGGTTTATGTAAGGATTCTTATGTCAATAAGCTAACCAAAAAGACATTTTGAGAAAGATATACATGGCTGGGACAAAATGTTCAGCAGTGTCCTTAAGTTCTTCTGTGTCAGTAATGTGACTGTCTTCTGAATGACTTTCAGTCAAGCACATGTCTTGGAAAGTAGATGAATTGAATGATTGGTATGTTTCCATATATGTTTTATCCCACTTACTCCTAGATCTTTTCGGGTTGATTTG
>JAULBM010322659.1:0-13444 GCA_032357055.1 Geukensia granosissima | reverse complement strand
TCTTTCGTTGGGACATATTTTGTGATGATATCTATGAGCTTATTGTCCTCTTCAGCAATTTCATGATAATTCAGGTCTATATCATCCTGCTTACTGAAAGTCGCCAGTTTGCTAAAATGTTCTCTAAAGGCCTCTATGATTTCATCTTCTCCCACATATTCTTTCCCATTAGCACTTAATTCAGCAATTGTTTCATATCCTTTCTTCCTGTTGTTCCTCACCAACTTATGAAATAATTTCATATTTTTAGTTTTTGTTTCCATGATTAAATCCTTCTCCTTATCTCTTTGTTTTGCCAACTCAATTCGTATTATTTTCCTTAATTCCTTTTTTGAGTTATTATCATAAGTAAGGTGCTGTTCCGAGATGAGATCATGCAAGGATTGATTGCGTCTTGTGCCAGATTTGAAGTTAAGGTCTTCATTTACATCTCCTGCAATAATTATCTTATGGGTGTCTTTATGTTTTTGGATTATTTCATATAGCTGTTCAATACAATCTTGATACTTAACTTCCTGATTTTTACTTCCTTTAGCTGGCAGATAGACAGATGTGAGTAAAATGTTCATTCCATTTGAATTATGTATCTCAACGGCTTGAATTCTTTCCGAGCCATCTGTTAATGGGTTTATGAGATGATCAACATCCTTTTTCCATATTATCGCAACCCCTCCATATCCTCTTGGCATGCTAATTGGTAAAAGCGGATCATTGATATCAACACCTTTAGCCGCATAATTGATGTTTTCATGTAGCTCGCCAATTAAGTTGATTTGTGCTTGAAATAACCAATGTTCTTGCACAGGTATTATTTCATTGTCATTGAGCAGTCTATGCATTAATGGCCCACATGTTTTAATATTTTTACAGTTGTGAGAAATGATTCGTAGTGCTTTTTCTCAGCTCCTCCAGGTTTGACTTTAGGTGTTATCTTCGCATTGGGTGGAGGCTGGTACGGTACAAAAAAGGACGGTGATGATGGTTATTATTTGGATATATTGTACTAGCGCTAGTCATAAAGTTCTGTCTAGGTTGATTTATTATTGTTTGTGGTAAACGTTGTTGAGTTCCATTTGGCAAGGTTTCTTGTTGATTAATCGGGAAAACAACTGGCATAGTACCTGGGTTTACTACAGGAGGTGGTTTCAAGATATTCATTGTTTGGCTAAGTTGATTTATTCTTACTGCATTACTTTGCCATTGATGTTGCTGGTCAGTTTGGAACAGTGGTTGTCCAATTTAATTGGATAGATTTGGAGTTGGGTTACTATTGTGCTTTTCCATGTTCATAGTTTTCCCTTGACTTGTTGATTTGTTTTCAGAGTTTGAATCAGGTCTTAAGTCGTTTGCATTGTTGTTATCCTCAGATAGTGAATGTTCAAACAATTTCAATTTATCAAGCTGTCTGTCCATTTCATCGAGAACAATATTGCTTATTTTTAGATGTATTTTGGGCAATTCTGTTGTCAATCTGGCTTTTAACAGTTGAGTATGTATCACTGATATTTGATGGCTCATTCTTATGTCCGTGGTTTGTTTCTTTTTGTTCAGTTAGCAGCTCGTTGCTGTCAATTCTCCTCTTTAATATTTTGACCGTTTGTTCTAGTTCAAAATTCCTTGCCTCTAGTTGTTGGCATCTAGATTCTAACACCACCCGTTCATTTTTCATCTCGTTTAATGACTTCTCTCTCATTTTAAGTTGTTCTTCTTGTTTGCGCAATTTTAATTCTTTCCGTCTTAGTTCTCCTTGTTTGTTTTTTGCACTCTCATCCTTTTCTACGGTTGAGGAGTTTTTCGGTTTATTTTTCCTTGGCTTAGGTATAGGCTTTGCCTTTTGTTGATCAATATTTATTTGTTTCTCTCTAGTTCCAGCATTTTGACTACTTGATTGTTTAGGTTTCGTTTCCCAGTCATCGCTCTCTAAATGTTGTATATATTCCTGACTAGCTGAACATGCAATACAGATGTGACCATCCTCTGTCTCTGTTAGACATTTGACATGACATAGGCTACTACATATGCAGCATAGTTGACCGTCAGCGTCCATTACCATTCTGTCACAAATATTACATTCATAAAGTTCATCTAGTACTTGTGTTGTTTTTGCTAAAGTACAGAAGTCTGATTTACAATTTAAACCCGGCGCCAAATAAATCGGAGCGAACGCACCTGTTACCAAGTTACTCAAACGAAACGTGCAAAGTTTATTTTTTACAACTGTTATTTCTCGTATATAAAATGTTTTACAATACAAATAGGCAATTATTTTTTAAATAAAAACTTTACTAGCTCTGACTTCAAGTTTGAATAAGTTAAATGATTATTGAAATCCAGAAACTCAAAAAGTTTCACAATGAGTATAACCATAATTACGACTTACGTCTCTTTAAACAAATTATTTTCATAGTTTCAAGCCGTTGTTTTGTAACTAGAGCCTTTAGAGTGCCTCTTTAATCAGCAACATGGATAGAACGTCATCAAACTTGGGGCGGAAGTGACGAACAGCTCATTGATAACTTTTCCCCGTGACTTGTCGAAGACAGAAATACTGGTGTTTTGCTTAATATTTATTATTAACCCCCAGTTGTTCAGTTGATACAGTGACAGTATATGTTTATGCAATTCTTACGTTTGCAAATGTCGTGAAGGTTGGATATACAAATCTGAACACAGTGGTAACTTATTTTCGTTTTTCAAAGAAATATATATATCTACGCCCCTTTCGGCAGATATAAATGATTTTACACTCGATGCAGTCAATTTTTTTATAGAAAATTACGCGTAATGTATTAAAGTCTGCCTCTGATTTGAGGTTAAAATACTGAGATTTTCACACAACAATATGAGTGTTGGAACAGAAATGTTGAAGGGCAAAACAAGTCCAAATATATCATTACATGTACAAGAGCCTTTCAACTTTCAACAGAAACTAAACAGGATTTAGAACACAGTTTATGTGAGAATACAATTTATTTGTCTTGCTTCTATGTAATTATAAAACTAAATGAAATCACACCTGCTCAAATAAAAAAAAAAGAATTCAGTCATTTAAAGTACCTGAGATGCATCCATTTTAAAAAAATATTTATCAGTGCTATCTTGAGATAATGGCCAGGGAAATCATGTAGTTTTGACAGTGCCTGTAAATATTCATTACATGTACATTGCTAGTAAATATCAAATTCATTTGTACTCACTGTGCAACTGGTAAAAATGCTTGACATTCTCGACATGTTACCTGTTTCTAAAGCTCGTGTGTACATGTGTTGTATATATACAGGCACTGTCAAAACTACATTATTTAGCTGTCATTGCCAAATCCATACTATAATTGTATTCAAATCTTGGTTCTGCCCTTGAAAGAGGGTGTTAATATGAGGAGTCAAAAAACTCACAGATGAAAGTCAACTTGATGTCAACTTTTATTTAAATTGTTATCTGTATCCTCTTTGAGACAACATTTTGAACACTGGCAAAGCCCCAGCATAAAACAATATGACAAACATTGAAAATTCAATATATTTACCCAAAGACAGCTAAGTACATCCAAAAGTAAAAAATGGCCTGCTCAAATTAAAAAAAGGTTTCTATCAGTCAAAGTACACTTATATTCTGAAATAATTTCAAATTTTTAGAAATTTTTATCAGTGCTTACAACTTGAGATAATGGCCATGATATCTCTAGGCGGTTCAGATTGGTGTCATTCCCCTTCTGTCAATCTTAACATTGACCTTATTGCAATGGACATAATCACCACCTGACTGCCTACAAACATGACAAAAACTATTTAAAACAAGTAGATGAAACCTTCTTCTATTTATTTCAAGTGAAAACTTTGCTTAAATACATGCAGAATGTTTAAAATATAAAACTTTAATAAATAAAGTATTTTTATAAAGGGAACTATATTTGTATATAAGGAAAAGTGTGTATTAATTGTGATCCAGGGCCACTATCTCAAATGAGGGGTATTTTGATAGTAAAAAAAAAATAAATTTAGGCTTCTCACTTAAAATAACACACATTCTTTTGTTCTTAATGACACACATTTTGAATATCATATCAAGACAAAAAAGTGCAAATATTTCAGGCTTCTTGTTCTTTCAAGATTTATAATGGGTACATCATACTTTAGTAAAAGTCATAGGATTTTATATAAATATGTGCCGTTTGGTAACAAGTTGATCCATCCCCAGTTATTCTGTCTCAAGTAGATCCATTTCAACAGTCATTCTCTTTCCACAGAAATAAATATATGCAATTTTACCTTAAATGATATAATATGTGCTTCAGTGTGTCCATGACTGATTAAATGTAATAATGTCTTTAGATTTACAGTCTTTGTTTTATTTCTAAATGTGGTAAATAAAAATTTTTATTTTTATCTACAGCTATGTTTTTGTATTGGTACAGGGTAGATGCCAGTGATGTCTGATCAAAGCTTTAATATTCCTGGAATACCTCCTGACCTTAGAAAAGAAGAAACAATCCACCAAATTGCTGATTCTCTTGAGTACTTGAATAAAGTTGCAAATGATGTTTTTTCACGGATAACTACTCGAGTGGAAAAAAATCGGAAAATAATTAAAAAAATAAACGACCGTGTGAATTTAGCTCAAGCCAAAGTGGAAAAAATAAAGGGTGGAAGCAACAAGGCAACAAAAGTTTTTGCTTTGTCAAAATATCCAGCAAATGAAAAATTTGAAGAATATAAAATACTCTTTCCTAGTCATAATGTAAATGGACTTAAAGAAGTTCAAAGACCTCATTATAAAGTTCAATCTAAACACAAGACTGCCGATGACAAAACTTTAAAGGAGAAATTACAGTTTTATAGTGTTCATACAAATTCAAAGAAAAAGCAAAAGGATGGTGAACATGCACATGAAGGTCTTGGAGGACTTCCAAAACATGTAGCATCCACAAGTTCTCTTCTTCTTTTTAATACTGCAGAAAACCTGTAAGTTTATTTTTTAATGTAATTCACACTTGTACCAGTAGTTGATAAACAATACATTTTGAGAATTCTTACAGAGATGATAGATATGTGAAGTTTTGACACCTTTTCTCCATTTTATTTTGGATAGATCATCAGACTTGGCAAATTTTTGTCTTATTAACATTTCATGTTTTATATCAACCAGGTCACAAACTTTATTTTCCATTTTCATCGCAGCAAGCAAAAAAGAACCAACTTAGTGTCAAGGTTAACATCTGAATCCTATATACCATATGTACACATGGGACTTTAATTGTTTAAATGCCTACAACTAGAACCCATTGGAGTTTTAAAACATTTATTTCAGCTCCTGTAACATCTAAGCTGTATATACCCCCAATAACCAAAACATTTCTATTATTATTACCAGTACAGTTTTAGATGGCCAATCACCTATTTCCAATTGTTTCATAATTACCACCCCTGATTTAAAACTACGGCTACACTAACATTACTGTCAATGTTACTTTTGATTAAAATTTAAAATTTTCACCTGTAGACCTATTTAAATCATACCAATGAGAGACATATAATATTGTATTATATGTCTCTGTACCAATTAATGATAGGATGTGAGATGACACTCAGACAGTTATTTTGTTAATCAGTTGCACAGGTTGTTTATTGGGTGAATATACAAAAGGATTAGTGGTACTCCCTTAGGATCTAGAAGAGCTGATAGCTGTAGTTATAAATCAAGAGAGGTAATTTGAAAGAGGTCAGCTGGGTGTTTTGAAAAATTTTACTGTAATTTCATATGAAACAACAGATGTGAAATTGGAATTAAGCATAATTTAATGATTATAAAAAAACAACACATCTTTATAACATGCAGTTACATGGATCTTGTTGTTTTGAATGTATGGTAATGAATTTTCATTAGGACCTAGAGAAAACCTGGGACTAAGAAACCTTTTTAATCCCAGAGAAAACATACATGGTGTCATCTAGATTTTTTTTTTCAGTTACAAAAAATATGTGATGTTAGACCCCCTTGGTGTAGTGACAAAAACACGTGCAGCAATAGAGGAAGAGGATGAGTTGGCAGATGCTCCAAGCACTATAGCTCATAGAGAGGAAATGCAACGACTTCAAGCAGAAAATTATTTCTATATGCCAGATATAGGAATTGTTCCTGAAATTGCTGTCCCAGATTTTCTTCCAAATTTATTAGGTAAACTGACACCAGGATTTTGGATATAAATAATTATTTCAAACTTCATAATATAGCAAGCATTAAATTTTAAAATGCATAACATGCAGTTTAGTGTTATTTAAAAAAAGTATTTGTTTTTTATATGACCACCAACAGTTCTTGTGATGCTGTCATCATTATCATTAGCATCACTATTATTGATCATAAAGTGATTTACAAATTATAACTTTTGTTAGACCAACCTTTTTAAAATTTTCACACTGGTCATTTGTAACGATAAAAGCCTCTGGTATGTTTTACATTATGTACCATGAAAAAGCTAAGCAGACTTAAGACCAAGTTAAAAGAGTTCAGTTTAAATGCATTTGTAGGAGTTGAACTCCTTGAAAAACTTGCTATATTCACAACATTGGGTAACACTTGAGCAGTGTTTGAGAAGACTGTATTGGTTCTAGATAATTTTCATAAAAACAAATACGGTTTTGAATTTCAGTGTTAAAGGATTGGAGGAAGACTATCACTTTTTTATAATGGTTAAAAAACTTCTTTGATTTAAAATTTGATTCACCAAATCCAAAAACCTAGTTCTTTAGAAAAAAGTTTGCATAGTTAAGTTCCTACATCTCATTTTTCCAAACAGAGTAAAAATCATATACATGTTCTTAGTATCTCCAAAGTACACATTTTATATGTGTTTTTGATCTTTTATAGGAGTGGCTGATGACTTATCATATAGTGCTGACCAAGGACCGTCAATAGCACCATCTGTGTTTGGATCAAATATTCCTGACTTACCATCTGTCGTTCCAGAAGCAGAGACTATTCCTTCTATCCCTGACATTGTACCAGAGCCTGGAACAAGTGCATCAGCTCCTCCACCTCCTCCACCAGCAGGAGCCCCTCCACCTCCACCCCCACCACCACCACCACCGGCAGATATGCCTCCCCCTCCACCCCCTCCTCCCCCTCCACCCCCTCCACCTGCTGATGATGGTGACATTGCAGCTGCACCAAAAGATGTTCCAGCTGAAGTGACTGGGGATGGGCGATCAAGTCTCATGGATGCAATACGAAAAGCCGGAGGAGCTGGAAAGGCAAAACTGAAAAGTGTAGCAGAGAGAAAAGCTGAGAAAAAGAAAGAAAAAGAAAAGGCTAAATCTTCAGGTGGAGGTGAGATGAGTTTAATGGATGCATTGAAAGGTCGACTTATAGATAGAAGAAAAGGAATATCTGGGGGTGGAACTAGTGGGAAAAGTTCCGGTGATAAATCAGAACCAAGTTCATCAACAGGAGGACCCTCAGTTATGGACACTATTTCTTCCAAAATTCCACCCCCTCCTGCACCATCAGGGGGTCATGATGAGGAGGAGGATTGGGATGAATAGGCAATATGAACAAATACATTTCTATATGGCATTTGGAAGTTTACAGATATAATTTACAGAAACAGCCATTGATCAAACATTAAAAAGCATGCAGAACAAATATTGTAGTTATTTTGAAAGTATTAGAAGTTTCAGAGACAAACAAACTATATCTGCTGGTCATATACCATTATTTTAAGTTTCTGAAACAATTCCAAAAACCTTCTTTTGCCTGGTATTTGAAATTATTTTCCCATTTTGACCTCAAATACATGATATAGCAGGATTTTTTGGTTTCAAGTTGTGAAAACTAAGCAGATGGACTTATATGCAATACATAATTAACAATAATATTAAACAGGTGGTTTTAATTACATTGGTATTTTGACTATTTTTCTTAATTTACTTTTCTTCTTGTTAAAAGGGAAATAAATCTTAGAAAACCAGCAGCTTCAACAGATACAATTCAAGCTACTGGCTGCAGATAACCATTTACCTCCACACATGGATTGGTACATTATATACCGGTATCTTGAATAATACATTGGAGTAAAGTTTAACGTCCTTCACAATAATCCACATCAGATGTGGTGTGGGTGATTTTACCAATATATATTTCCTTTTCATATCCTAATCTTCAATATAGAGATATCTAGGAATCCTTTAATTGATTGCTGTGGAAAAATAGATTTTAAATAGAACTATCTAAATACTGTCATCCAAAAATAGTAAATCACAAAGTTTTTTTAGGTTAAATGGAGACCTTTTAGGTAGGGTGAACTACCATTTTGACCCCTTTGGCCATTATATGTAGCAAGAACATTCTGATGGTCATGAATATGAATCTTCAGAGGATAGATGGCTACAAAATTCCTATATCTTATTAAAATTGGGTGTATTGGTCATTTTGTTTTATTAGGCCATATTTGAAAGAATTTTTGTTGCTCCTCCCTGGGTCTGACTTTTAAAATAACCAGTCAGGAAATGTTTTTTTTTTTAATTTGATTTATTGGAAACACTTATGAGAAAGCAGCCAAGGGCACTGATAGTCATTTTCAATACCTGTTTTTAACAATTACACCAATCATTTCATGCATTCCTATTGTTTGTTGGACTTAACATTAATTTAGTGTTCCTGCAGTTTTTACCAATTCTTTAAGTGATGGCTAATAACCAACTATTTGCTGGTTAAGAAAAAAGATATTAGATATCTTTTTAATTGTTTATTTATTAGATAACTTAAGCCATTGTTTGGATTTCACCTAAATGTTTATGTTTTCTTTAAACAATAATTGGTTTTTGTTAGAATAACAAATATATTATGGCGGCTTTTAATAATTATTGTTTGTTCCAGAAATTAAAAAAAAAGACAACTTGTAATTTTAGGTAAAAATATTTTGACCAGGCCCTTTTTTGGAGGGGAAACAAACATATTTTTTGTTTTTGGCCTTACATGATCATATAACAAGTTTGGTTATTAAATTTTGAAGTCTAAGAAAAAGATGAATATATAAATTTGAAAATTTTAGTTCAGTAAATTATGGCTGTATTCAGCAAGATATTATCTTTGAATTTCTTTCAGCTTAAAATCATATCAGTTGTGCTTTTCATATTTATCTCAAATTATTTTTCCACTTTTTATATGTACTGTAAAAATATAAAGATTTTGACAAATTGTGAATTTTACTGAAACATTTTTTAAAACATGTTTGCAGATTCTGATTTTTGTGCAAATTAGCTATATCTGAATGATGCCTAGGTAGTTTGTACAGATTTTTGGATGAAATGACCCCCTTAAACTTAGCTAAATTTAAAACAATGTGAATATTATTTAAGTTTTCAGAGTATTTATCTTTTTCATGTTCCAGAGATCTACAGTACCTGGTAATAATGTAGTGTAAAGTAAAGCTGACACAATTGTATTTATTGGTACTACAACATTGTAGTTTAAACAATTTGTAATGGTGTTTGTTTAGTATGTTAGACTTCTTATAAATATATTTTAAACTTGGTTTTAACTTAAAGAAATAAATATTTTACCTAAGCTTCAAGGGATCATAGAAATTTTAAGCAATTTGGTTTATTTAATTGGGTAATAAGTATTACACTTACTGTAGAACGTTCAAGTAAGAATCTGAACTTTGAATGGGCTCTTAGCAGATGGTTGCATTTGGTATTGCATCCCCAGATGTCCCAGTAATTATGTATCAAAACTACATGAATTAGATAAAAAATATTTTATTTTCAATGCATTTCCACAATCATCTTAAGGCATATATTCGACCCCCTCGGTGGTGTAATGGTTAGCCTGCTCGCCTCGAGTGCAGAAGGTCGTGGGTTCGATCCCTGGCTGGGTCAAACCAAAGACATTAAAATTGGTATTTGCTTCTTCTCCGCTTAGCACGCAGCATTAAGGAGTAAGAGCAAAGACTGGTTGGCCCAGAGTCAGAATAATGTGTCTGGGTAAGGTGGCATGTCTTCCTGCGGACTGTTGCTTTCGTGAGCTAGCACATTGAAAATTGGGCTCAGTGTGTCGGTCTGGTACAAAGCAGGGTTCATCATCATCATACATTAATATGCTCTCGTCCTGCATATGCATGAAATATTTGCCACTGGACGTTAAGCATCATTCAATCAATCAATCAATCAAGGCATGTATTTTGTTTACCAAATCAACTCTTACAAATTTTAAAGTGCAAATTGTACAGAAGTAATAAATAAGTTGTATGTAGATACCTGATATTCTCTTGTGGTTTTATATAAAGTAACTTGTAATGTATTGGAATAGTTGAGGATATCATCAGTCGGGGATTTGATGATCACAAATGCTATTATACTGGTGATTCAAAGCAGAGCTGTTTGTAATCATCCAGTCCCCCATTGACATTAGTGGCTGAAACACAGTTTGAGAGCTGTTACACAAAACATTAGGACAAAAATCACAAAAATTGTTCTTGAAACCTAGGGGAGGGTGTTACATGAAGTCAGAGTTTAAGCAAATGTAATACTATTCTTTAGTTCCTCATTTCGAACAGAAATTACACATGTATAAGATTATTATTAAGTATTGGTCTTTCTCATATTTGTGTACAATGATATTTTTTTCATAGTTTTCAACTCTCCAGAAGTATTGCAGTATTAATTTGATGCACATGTGCATGGATTTATGAGATTATTAGAACACGTTTCAGATGAATTTAAATTGTTGCCCTTTCATCAGAAGGTAATTTCCTATCAAATCAGCAAAGTGCTAAAATTATTTGTTTGTTGTTAAATACGGAAAATTATATATGTAGTTTTGTAAATTGTGTCCTGATTGTAGAATTATACATGTACATGTCACATGTTAAAAGTGAAAGAATATTGTTAATTATATAAAATGTTACAATAAAAATGTTTTATTTTAATCATTTGTTGTGCATAATAAATCTGCAGTATGATGTAAAAGACATATTCATAATAGCTACAGTCTTACAGATATTTTGTGAAGTGTAGCCTGGTGCATAAATATACAAGATAGGTAACAAACTTTTATAACACTTGATAATTTCACATTTTTTAAAAAAGAAATCTTCACAAGAGTCATTTTAATATCCCCTCAAACAAAGTTTTGGGTGTGTAGGAATCACTCTGTCTATCTGTCTGGTTGTCTCAATTTCCATGAAACTTTACATAAGCATAACATACACAATGTGTAGATTTGAACAGAGAAAGGAAATTAATCTTCGCTCATTCTAAGGGCAGATAATCCGTAGGTGGGGGTATCTTTTGTGAGTAAGTCTTGTGAATAAAGAAATTTGCTCAAAAGAAAATCTGCTGTGAATATTTCTAGGTATACAACTAGAAATTTTCCCCCAAATGGCTTGTGCTGATCAAATAAATCGACAAAAAACGGAAACACCTGTTATAATTTCAATTTAAGCTGTTTTTTAAAAATGATTTGTATACAGTTTCTAGTATCACACTCTATCATACTGTTAACTTGTATTTTTCCAAGGCTGATTTTTGTTCAAGTCTAATTCATGTTAATAATTGGTTGTAAAGCATATGGATATAATGTGACATGCAGAGCTCATTAGTTTAATTTAAATATGAAGCATTTGCAATTCATTGAATTTGAAATAGTTAAAGAGAAAAAATTTTTCTTTACATTCAGCGAGTCTTAAACATGGTTAATTCCAAATTTACATAATCTGGGATGATTCTGAAACTTTATGTTTTTGTAAGTGTTTTCTTCCATGTGGGAATGTATAATTAAGCTGTTACATGAGAAAACCTTAAATGTTGCTATTTTTTGCAAAATCCACAATATTTACTTAAGGAGAAAATTAGTTTGATGACAATTAATTTAAAAAACCAAAAAGATTGGTTTTTGCAATTACTTGTTAGGTGAAATAAATTTTTTTTAATCCCTAATTTCACCATTACAGCTATATTGATTTACCTTCACAAATGGAAGACAACTTGTATATATCCAGATACACACGACTTTATTCCTTATTAAACTTTTAAGTCATAAGTTCCAACTAAGAATCTGTAACTTGCAAAATAAGTTACTTGTCATGAAAGGGATCTAAGCCACTTTTGAGACAAGGCCCTGGGTTGCACCTGTTTTGCCTTTGAACAGCTTGAAGACCAGAAGGATTAGGCTTTATAAAAATATAAACAATATTAATACACTTAATGTTTTTGAAAAAGAAAGAATATGATGTAAATATCAAGAAGAATGAACTACATCTCAACAAGAACTACTGAAAGTTCTGCACAAATAGAAACAAATATAAGGAATTCTACAAAGGACACAAAATTCAAGACATGTAAAGGATCCAGGAAACATTTGGCAGGATTGATAAAACTATACTCAATGTCCGAGTTTGTTGGACTGGATAAAAAGGTTGTGAAAGAAAAACTGTCTACCAGATTGAAAAAAGTGCAAGTAACTTGCAATAATATTTTAGCAATTAAGGTGTATTTTAAGCTGCGCCAAGTTTTAAAAATCTCCATGGGGATTTTATATTATAAAATTGGCTATTTATTTGCCATTGTCAAAGCTACATAATAATTAAGTAATTTAACTAGGATTAAATAACATGCAAAAAGGCTTATTGGCGCGCTTGAGTGAAATTTTAAAAGTAATTCTTCTGATATATATCGCAAAAGGGGGTTGGTATGAAAAGAATCTGTGCAAATTTTTAAATTACTTTAAATTACTTTTCAGCCAACCAAGACGGCCAACCCTCAATGTTAAATCCCCGTAGAGAAATTCAAGGGGAGATAATAGCATGTAAAATGTTTTGCATAGTGTAAAGCATGAACCATTAACCATGGGATAATTCTTTCTTTTAGTTTAAAATAAATACAAAGGGGGAAACACACAAATGGACCTGTAGAAGTTTAAATTCTACAGTCACTTGGTGGGTGGTTGTCTCATGGACAATCATGCCACATCTCCTATTTGTATATATAATTAAATTAAGCCCGAAAATCACCATCCAGAAAAGCTTGCCATAGAGTATAGTGTTGTTGGATTCAAAACCTCCTAACGTATTCATGGCTTAAGGTTATGCATACAAGAAAAATAATTTGGGAGCAAATTAGCCTAGTAGTTTCAAGAGAAGAATAAAACATAATTGTGGATGGATGACAGACTTTCTGGTCAGGTCAGCTAAAAACCAATCAAGAGTCCAATTACTAGTATATAGAACATGTCCATGTGCACATCTCCAAAAGCAACATTTTTCAATCTATTAACTGATTGTTATTTAGACTTGATTATGTTTGCTGCATATAAGTCAATTAGACAAAACGAACTGCTTAATATGTGAATGTCATGACAACCCATTTATTTAGAAACATTTTCTGTCCACTTTGATTGTTAATTTACTTTAAACATACATAATGTGAGAAAAACTCAAAAACAAAAC
>JAULBM010322649.1:0-13444 GCA_032357055.1 Geukensia granosissima | reverse complement strand
TAACAAGACCCTAAACGATTCATAAAACCAAAGAACATAATAAGTTGCATCGACTACCCACAACATAGAGGGCAAAAATCGTGGGGAAATAGAGTGATGTCCCTTGACAGGAAAATATGGAGACGAACTACGAAACAAAGCTTGCTTCCTCTCGGGTATGCGCAGAAGTCTTCTCCTAGTAAAAGGGCTTCGCCCTTGCACCCATAACACCAAAGAAATCTCGAAAATCCACGAACATTCCCGAAAAATCCAAAAATGGCGGGAAAACAGAGTGATGTCCCTTGACAACGACGAAAAACAATGCTCGCTTCCGCTCGCGCATGCACAGAAATCAACCCCTAAAACCAGGGCTACGCCCTCGTACCATAACACCAAAGACATCTCGAAAATCCATGAACATACACGAGAATTCCCGAAAAATCCAAAAAGCGCGGGAAAAATGGCGCGCTTCCGCTCGAGCATATTATATCAGTGTTTAGGAAGGGGTATGTCAGTAATAGCTCAACTATCATATTACGTAATACCATCAGCTCTCATTGACATAATACGTCTCAAAGAAGTAAAACTTATCATTGACGTAATATGATACTTGAGCTATTACTGACATACCCCTTCCTAAACACTGACATAATATGATGTCATCAGCTCTCACTGACATATTACTTCCAAAAGACATAAAACCTATCACTGACATAATTTGATAGCATGAGCTGTCACTGGTGTAATACTTAACAAGAAAGTAAAATCTATTACAAACATACTATGATACCATTTACTATCACCTACATAATATTCACAAAGTTCTAACACATATAACTGACATATGCCACCATGGGCTATCACCTTCATAATAATATTACGTCTTCCAAAGAAACAAGACACCCCCTCGATGGAGTAATGGTGTGCTAGTCTCTTGTGTGGCAGGCCATGGGTTTTAATCCTAGGTCCTACTGAAAGACATAAAAATGGTATTTGCTGCTCCTCTGCTAAGCATGCAGCATTAAGAAGTATAAGCAAAGACTTGTTGACATGATTTCAAAAAACCTAAACCCCTTCATTTGTCAAAGCAATATTTGCTGAAATTTGATAAGTTGACCTCTTCTCAGACTGATTTTAATCCTGATACGAGTTTAAGGATTCCAGAACGGGTGTTGCGCATATGACTGGGGATGTCTACCCAATCAGGAGCACCTGTTCCCATTCCTGTTTTTGTAAAGGCGTGGATTCCAAGCCTTTGTTCTTTTTGTTTTCTTTTTATCTTTTAGTTTGTTTAAAATTTGTCTCTTTGAACTATGCATTTTGATCTCTTACATGGGTATTCTACACAGGACTTCTAAAACTTATAAAATGAATGTGTAAGCCTAAATTTGTTAAGAATATACAAATTGGTACTGAAGTTATGTTTAACATAGGTGCATTTTACCAACTTAATGTCTTGTTCAACTTTCGTTTTTACTGTTTCTTCTTTAAGGTGGCGCTTAGCTGTTTTACAATCATGGACAGCGTGTACTAGATGTTTTTTAACATTATCAGTTGGTCACATCCAGATTTTGTTGGCAGTATATTCTTTAAAAGATGTCATCACTATCGTCTTGTCTCAATTCCACTTTTTAAGTAAAACAACAGAATGGCAGTGGTATTTCCAGTTCATATTAAGAAATTTATAAACTTGACCTATGTGTTCCTGAAAAAAATGTTTTTTTCAATAAAACAATTATGGTTGTTAAATCACATTCATGTTGCATTGAGAAAAAATCTCATTGTTCAAAAAATTTCATGAACATTAATGATGCCTTTCCTTGTTCTTCTTATTGTAAATATTTACTTTATTGAACAGTACAAAGCATGAATATGAGGAAATAATGTAAAAGTGATTTCATTCCACCACAAACATTTTTTCTGGTTGGATATAGTTACCCAGAGTATAATTTCCAGTATTTGTCTACACAAAGGAACTCACGTCGACGAAATAAGGTGGAAAGGTGTATTTTATCCGCCAGATAGAAATAAAAAGGTACATGTAATTCGGAAACTTTACATCAGGAATAAATCTACGCTTACAATAACTCCAACATGCAATTGAATATGTTCTTAAAACTTTAAAGTAAATATCTGATTAATAGTTATCTGTTAGGCTTAAGCTTGAAATAGATTTGCTGTCCAACAGTATTATTCTATTTCTATCTATAAAAGTCATGTTTATGTACAATTTAACAATAATTTTTAATTGTCTATGACTATAATGATGGATCATATGATCAGACCAGGTGTGACCACTACTATTACATTTAAGATTTTGCCATTCATACCTCCCCCCCCGCCCCCGAGGTCGGCCGGGGTTTAGAAATAGGTCGTTCGGTTTCTCCGCCTGCAGGTAGAACCCTTGCTAAATGTGCGTCCGTAAGTTCGAGCAGGATGTATTGTATAAATTCTCGAACTCCCCTTCACGAAGGTTGTGCCGGGGAAAGAAAAGGCACCAGGTATCTCCGTCCTGGAGGCACTAGTCCTTTAAAAGTGGCGTCCCTGATTGTGGGGGATGTATAAATTCACAATCCGTGAAGAGTGAGACGTTAAAGACGCCCCGTGTTTGGGAAATGCCACGTCTTAAGCACGTTAAAACCCCTTGTAACAGCTCATTTGAGTGGTCAGTAGGCGGCCAGTTACAAGGCTAAATTTTCCGCCCCTATCCAACCCGCTATTTTTCCAGTGGCAGTATAAAAGTCACTTCCTTACCGATCCTTTGCTCACAGTCTTCATATTGATTTATTTTTTACTTGTTTTCGTCCTGAATATGCATGAATTATTTGCCACTGGACATTAAACAACAATCAATCAATCAATCAACAATAAACAAATAACAAATGGGCTCTTCCGTCTGATGAAGAGGTATACCGTTAGCTTAGTCATCTGTTTGTTAATTTTTTTTGGGTTCCGGTGTTAATGTTGTAATTGTTTATATTTTTTATTCGGTTTTCTATAATTTTGACCATGTAGTGCATCTATTTCGACAAGGTATCTCTTAGTACATTGATTGAAAATACATGAGAGTAAAGTCTTAACAATAGGTTAGCAATCCGGTTAAATTTTTTATTTAGTTTTGTACTGAAAGTAAAAACAACAGAATACCCATATATCATCCATTGTGTATAAGAGTAAAAAAGACAAATACAAGACGTTTCTACTTAAATTTAATAAGTTTATTGCAGTTTTCCTTTGTTTTTCTTTGGGGTTTTTTTTAGCTTATTTTTTTCATTGGATTGACCTGGTATATGTCTCTAAGATGAAAACATAAAGATGATCATATATATGATTTTTCTTATTTTACATTGTTTACTCATTTGGTTGATTATTATTTAACTAATCTTCAGAATGGATGGAACTTTAAAGCTTTCCTTATATCGTGCGGATATTTATCCATTTTTGAAAGATTTAGGGCTAATTTATACTTCGAAAGCGATCGTCGCGCGACAGTCGCTAGATGTCGCGCGAAAATCGCTGGGTGTTTATACTTGTCGTGGTTTGTTTAAACTTTTAATCCCAGCAGAAATCGCGCGCCCTCGTGCGGTAGTCACGAGATGTCGCGCGACGATCGCTGGACAAAGTATAAATGAGCCCCCAGATTAACCTTTTTGTTTTTAATTTATACGCATCTTCCTTTTGTATATTTATCACCGCATCCAACGTGCGACGTTGAACTATCGTTGCTGCTCATCCTAAGATATGTTTTTATGAAAAAAAGAGATTTCTTAAATAATCCAATGACAGTTTTTATCATCGTTATCAGCTCTCATTATTATAAATTATAAAAAAATCGCTCGTTTATCATTTTATTATCAAAAACTTTAGTTGTTGACGAGCGATTTATAATCCTCACTGGCCGATGACCTAGTTTCATTGTTTCGCATCTCGATTCAATGTGACAATTTCGAGTACATCATTAATCCTAACTTGAGAAAGAATGATTCTAGTTGCAGTGAAATTAATTGAATTCTGAATTTCAAGTGTTAATTCATCATTATACAACAAACATACTTAAAGTGAGAGAAGTATCGGAAATGATAATATTAAGGAAATAAACGTTGATGGCCTAGATTTTTTCACCAAAATAGTTCAGGAAAATATTAAGAAGTTGTGTTTATTTTTACTAGCTCACAGCCTTGACATTCAAAACTCGAAATCTAGTATTAAATCTTTTAAATAATGTTAACAAAATATAAAGAAATGCATACGGAAAAGTGGAGCAATTCGTTTAATGTATCACAAATAAACTTTTCTACTTATGATTTGTTGTCAGATTGGAATATCTGTCAATTACGTGAACATATCTGCAAAAATTTACAAATAACACTTCATCAAAGAAAAAAATATAGAGATACTATCAAGTGCTTCAACGTAGTTGGAATCCAATTCCTTATAATAATGCTATATCAAAAGAAGTAGATAAAAGAATATCGGATTCTGACATTTTACAGACACATGCGAAAAATGGTTTAGTAGGGGAGGCACTTTTTCCATTGAAGATTAAACAGCATTCAATATTTAAAAATTGGCATTTTACTATGTACAAGAGAAAACAGAAAAGATAGTTCTGATGGAAAGCAAAATCGGGAATAATTTACTAGAGGTAAACACCTAAATCAAACCGTGGATAACCTACAATTTTCCGAAACAATAAAGCATCAGGCTACTGAAAGCATAGAATTGTTGTATCTTGTCAAGCCGAGTATAAAATCATGTATATATAAAGATAAATAAACACCAAATATAAACTGTGAAGGAACATTGGTTTACAGATATATGGTCTAAAAATGATAAAGATACATCACTGCTGATGTTCTAATTAAAATTAAAAAAAAATATTTCAGTAGTGTTTATAACAGGAAATGGGTCATATGTAGATAATATGTGTTGTGAACACAAGCTCAATAGATGCCTTTTGAAAAAAATCCACATATAAAGGGGCAGTTTATTATCGTTAAACAGGAGTCATCGCTGGTCTCTCAAGTAAATTGAAATGGTAATGGAAAGGAAATAACAATAATGTCATTTTTGAAAGGCGTGGCATTGTTTGGCTGCCTGAGATAGATACGTTTGGTAACAAATAGATCTGCATCAATAGTAAGAATACAGTGAATTTAGTATTTTTCATTTGGCATTTTTGTCAATTTAAATTCAGTTGAACACCTGTCTACAGTTAACGTCTATGTAAGACTTGCTGATACAAAATACTTAATGTGATCACTGTGGTAGATTTGAT
The DNA here is from genome assembly GCA_032357055.1 of Geukensia granosissima. Lineage (NCBI taxonomy): Eukaryota > Metazoa > Mollusca > Bivalvia > Mytilida > Mytilidae > Geukensia > Geukensia granosissima. The sequence continues at coordinate 8,187 of JAULBM010322649.1, read as the reverse complement.
AAATGTCATGATAAACATCATCACTGTGTTTATCTTTTGATTAGATATTACTTCTGTTAACGCTTCTTACCTACAAAATACCACATTTACCTCTCAAACAAGAAATGACAAGAATTTAAGATGTTAACATTAGTGACGGAACGTAGATACCATTTGCTCAAACTTTTTTGGAGTTTTTTATGTACTTTCGTTTGCCCTTTTTTTTACTTTTGGTAACTGTCATAGTTCTGTCTACAAAATTCAACAATGGGTTGACCTTTTCTCGGATTGACGTTAACCCGGAAAGATTACACGACAGGTGCCACAGGTGCCGGGCGCCAGACAGGGGGTTCCTAGCCTTCCAGAGCAACTAAATCCACTCCTGGTTTGTAAAGGGGTTCGTGGAGTCTAAGCCTTTGTCCTTCTTGTTTTAGTTTTATCTTTTATATAAACATAAGAGATGTGGAATGATCGTGCATTAGACAGCTATCCACCGAATGACAGTCGAATTTAGACTTCTTCATGTCCAATTACGGCCTCCAATAATGAACCAGAGACCACACTATAACGGAAGCTGTTAACGGCCAAGACATACAAAATGTGAACCCATTCATAAAACAAAACGACAATCTTATATTTTTCAAATTTGTCTTGTCTCTTTGGACTATGAACTCTTGATATCGGTAGGAGTGCATGCATGAAGAGTTCAGCTTGCCTGATTTACATTTTCAAGAAAAACCATTCCGTAACTTTAGCAAAGCGTTTTCAGCAAATTTTTCACAGATTGTATACAGAAGCCTTATAGGAAAATCTCTCAAATGATTTGTCACCTACTAGTGAATAACATAATTTTGTAATTTCTGAATGAATTTTTGAAATCAAATTAAAAATTTTTGATCAGGATTTTGCCGATTGTTAATTATTTCCTCTTAAATGATGAGATCGAGTGCAATCTAACATGCTGTAATAATATATTAACACATACTTAAAATGTTTAAACGGTTTTTCTTTAACATCAAAGAACGAGGTTCTTTAGGTCTTATTTCTTTTGGCATTGCAGAAGTGAAATTCAATTAAACCCCATCACAAGTTGACATCTCTTTGGCTAAGGTTGATACAAAGTGCTTAACGTAATCATGATGGTACCGAATTGAAAATTATCAACTGTTTATCTTACGAATTAATACTACTTTTGTTTTAATTACATCCCTCCCTGGTTTATATTGAATTGATGTTCTATCGATTGTATCGACACACAGAGAATACAGAGAGTGTTTCTTATACCAGGAAAATAAAGCATAAAGGACAATTTTCTATACAGAAATTAACTTCTGTGTGATACAATGCATATTTCAAAAAACCAATTGTTAGATCATCTCAATATCATCACCTGGGGCTCTAGAATGAACGAAAGGCCAAAACAAAAATTAAACAAATATTTTTCCAGATAATTTTACAGGTGACGAGACTTTCGTCAGCAATTGTAATAAAAGCACAATATTAATTATTAAAAACTAAATACATGTTAGAATGAAAAAAGAGAAGAAACAAATCATGAATAAACAAAGTTATAACAAATTCTAAAGCACTGAAAATACGGCAAGGTTTCAAAAAGAAATACACTTAGTTGTACCTGTCGTCGGATTTTACTTCCTATTTCGATTTGTTTTGAATTACTTTTGCTATGTTTGTATCTATGACGTATTATGTTTGGTTCTAATGTTACAGTTGATATGGTAACTCTTTGAAATGTATATATGACATATCTAAATTTCCATATATATGCATTGGTAATTTTGTATTTTGAATAAGTCAAGTTAAAACATAAATGATATTTTCCGATAAATGTAGAAACTTAAACATTACATTCTTTCAAATTGGTACTTGCAATTTAAATGTAATATAAATATTCTCGATCAAACAACTATTGACATGTTTTTCAAAAAATGAAACAATAGGTTAGTAAAAATGACACATTTTCAGCTTAGAAAACCACATGTGTACTTCTGCGGTTCATCTTCGAACCTGAGATTTAACAGAATTATCCTATCTTGAAAGATTTTGCCTTGTGTTGTCAAGGTAAGATTCCCATAAGATCTCCATCAATGATATCTATATCCATTATCTCTATTAAAATCATCTTAAAGTAATAATCAACTAATATTCTTACAGACGCGTTGTATTGTGTTAAAAACGATACAGTTAATATACAAAAAATTTAAACATCTACAGAAAAAAAGTACAACAACTGAGACAAATTAAATTAATAATTCAACAAACAAAGAAATACTTCGAGTTCACGACCATTCAAGTCAGCATAGACCGCCTCATTAAAGAGGTTTGGCTATTATTTTTTTCGAAGATGTAAATTTCGTTTTCTTTATCTTCATACATTGATATTTATTGTATTGCAACGAAATTTAAAGCCATATACATATCTATTTGGAAACATGATGTTTTAGCGTCACATTTCTTTCTATCAATATTTTATATGTATATTTTATGGGCTAGCAATTGCAGCAACTAGCAACAACAAAAAAAAAAGAAACAAACAAACAAAAAAGCAACTAAAGATGAACCCGGCTTAGTTTAAAAACTGAAATATATTGGCACTAAGTCCAAAACCTAAATTATTGTCATTCGACCAAAACATTTAATTCCACTGCAAGAAGACAAAAAAATATGAATTTCATATGCAATTGAACTTCAATTTCATAGCTCCCAGACCAAAGTTCTTACCCACTTAAACAAACTGCAAATCAGTGGCACGTGGTGTCAAATATTAGGTAAGTGTATAAGAAAATTTTAAAAAATTAATAAAACATGTTTCTTATAGTTCGTATAGCTATCAAATAAAGGTAATTTTGCAGACATTTCAATGAGTAACCTCTCATCAGTAGCATTAGAACCAAAACATAAGGAAGTCCGAAACATATTAAAAGAAGAACACATAACCAAAAAAAAAGAAAAAAAAATCGAAAAAGAAGCCAAATGCAGCTGTAGGGATATCTACTCGGTACAAAGCTTCGAAGCCTTTCCGTGTTTTTGATGCTTTAAATTTATTTAAAAAAATTTATTTATTAAGAAATGCAGCAGATTTTAGTAGAAAAATATTTCTTAATTTCATTTCACGTCAGACAAGTTTGACAGCTGGGCAGATGAACGCCCCCAGGGACCTTTGGTTTACCAGCAGAGGCATCGACTCAGGGGTTTCAAAATATAAGTTTACCAATGGTCACTAACGCTGACCATATTCTATCAATTTGAGTGTATTCTCGGTACGAATGTTAACAATGGCCTACCGATTTCATAAATTGTCGGCATCAATGCTGATCGTAACGTAGTGCTTTTTAAATATTTTCTGCACTGACGTTAACCATATACTATGGGTTTCTTTATATCGCCAGCAGCAATGGTAACCATAATCTCTCGTTTTTATCGTCTCAACTGAGGCTATCTCTATCCAATAATCTTGACTCAGTTCATAGACTTTACACTCGACGACAATCACTACCGAAATGAGGCTCTCTATATATATTCTATATAAAAGTTTTTTTCCCTAGAGATCTTCAACTTTTTTGTAGGAAGTAAAGGTACTTTTTTAAATCTGATTGTTGGGGTGGAACGACTAAAATAGAAAAGTGTGCCATCACTTCCGCCGATGCTATGTGAAAAATGGAAGGACGTCATATTTGTTGTTATTGGTTGTAGATCATTTACGTCATGATTGTCGAAGGCATTTCTCAAAAACGACATGTGAGACCAATCACAATTTACTCGCCATGACCTAATGTTATAGTGTTGTGAAGTTACGTAACGGAAACATTTCCCCAGGATTAAAGGTCTATATCTTACTGCTTCTTTGATAGCGCCGGTACCAAAGTTAACCATGTCTGTTGGTTTTATGTATGTTCTCCAACAACGTTAACCATATCCTGTAGTTATTTTGTGTCATCTGCACATACGTTTACTATATTCCACCGTTTTTTGTGTATCGTCTGCAACAATGTGAACAATGTCTTTGCGGTTTTCATATATTGTTCACGACAAAGCTTAAGATAATTATACTCAATCGGTTTTTATATCGTCGGCACCAACGCTAACCATATCACATAGCGGTTTGATGTATCGTCTGCACCGATATTTGTCTTTTCCTATCAACTCCTAAAGACCCCCAGCAACGTCTAATCAAAATGCATTACATCCTGACCTTTTCTATAGATTAGCAGATGTGAGGAAATTGCTTTCTAAATGTCCCTTCAAGGAATATGATGTTCTACAAAGGAACTGACACAAACAAAGTTATTACTGTCTTCAGCAGGTTTGTCTTGTAATCAAATTGCAACATTTTTTATTTTGTATAATGCGGACACAAAAAGGCTAATGATCTTTCAGTCGGAAATGTTTTTGGACTTCATTTCTGGCTGATGTTTGGTGATTGATTACAAATAATGCAATTTGATGAATAAATTGAAGCAAAACTATTTTTATAAATATCAGAAATATATATTTTCCTTCATGAACTTTTAAAATAAATGTAAAATGAATATATATTGGCATAGTATGTTATGTTATCAATTTAAAAATAAAAGCACGGATATTTATTTTCATCACTAATATTTCAAATATTTGATTCTGTTTTGTTACATTTGAATAAAATGTCAGTATTAAGGCCACAATTTTGTTTTTATTTGTTTTGCGTCCTCTTGCTGGTAGGGTTAGTGGTTACTGAGGTAAAACAACACAATTTTTTTTTTTTATAAAATCGTATTTCATATTTCGCTGATTTTTTATTTAGATTGTTATCTTTGAATAGTTTGTCAAATGAGAATAACTACAAAAATAGATTTTAACTTTTATGAATTTGTGTTAGACCATGTTGAATAAGGCTGTGTAGTTTTTGTTCTGTTTTTTTTACTTCTGGCTGGCTGTTAGGTTTGAAAAATTTGACTTGGCGTAAATAAATAATGAGTTATAGCAAAGGTTTTTCTAGGACACAATCAATGTTGAATGAAAAACCTGGACAGTTTTTTTTTTCTGCTGATGGTGGAGAACTGTTCGTTTATTTTCTGTCTATTGTCATTTATTTATATTTGTAAAATTTGTTAATGTAAAAATAATCCCGTCAAGAGTGATGTCCGATCTGAAACCATTTTCAGCGGATTAATGACATGACAACGTTTGACGCTGACTTCCATTGTATAGATCTCCCATTATACCCATTTCACGATATTGTGATGTCGAAGTTTGTTTTTTCTTGTTCTGTTAAATACGAAGCTTAGACCAATGGAATCAGACGTTGAAATCACGAGTTAATAGGTTAGATGGACATCTGATATATAACCTTGACATCATTTTTATGCTACGTTTCCCATTAAAGAACATGCACCATTTCACGGTATTTTGACGTGAAAGTTTAATATTTACTTTTCCGATTCTTGTTCTGTTAAATATGAAACTCAGACAAATGAACATATGCGAAAACCGTTAGTTTATAGGTCAGATGTACAGCTGATTTATAACCTTGACCTAATTTCATTGCTACGTTTCCCGACGAAGAACATGTATTCACAGATATATTTAATTGGAAGCAATCCTCTTGAGTGTAGTTGACGGATATATAGGTTACACATGCTTTTTTCATTCCTTTCAAAAGTACAATTAAACTTTAATCATAATCTACTTTAGTAAATCGTCTTCCATTTTCTGCAATTCAAAATAGATGAAAAAGAAACGATACATAAAATTTCCAAATTTAAAGTCATTTGACAACCATGAAATCTAGATTTGAAATGAATGGTTTATCAATAGACTTTCAAAAGACCATTTATTTGATAGAATCGCCTATTGTCAATTAAACTTCTAAAGCCATTTTCCAAAACAGTTCGTCAAAAAGCACAATTATGTCATTTTAATGTCATCAAGGTGACGACATTTTCCTTGATCGAACTTTGAAGATCAAAGTGAAAAAATAATGTCCATCATTTGGTTCATTAAAAACAATATATGTTTTAATAATTTATATATCATCAATTATAAGATTTTGATTTACTCCATATATATTTCAATGGATTATCAATCTTTCAATGACCATATTAAATTCCAAACAAAAATTATAATGCGAGATTTAAACATATTTATTCCAATACACATTTTAGATGAAATTCAAAATTGTATATATCAAATATGGCTTTGTTAAAAATTATTTGTTAAGTTCTCAATAAACATGATTGATAAATCAACTTTACTCTCAGTTACAATGACATGTTTAATAGAAGCAGTAAAAGATATAGAATTAATAGACTTATACAGGTGTCTTTAAAGAGGCAGAAACCGCCTACCCTATCGAACCACCTGAGTTTTATATAACCAAAAATTCCGATGGATTTTCTTTTGAGAGACATTATTAAATACAAAAAATATAAAATAATAGATATAAGTCAATTTTCATTTTTAGCCAAATTCTTGGGCCAAAAATGAGCCTGAACGACCCTCGTCCTTTAATTTTAATTTTGCAATCGCGGTTTCTACACATCTAGACAACTGTTTCTGTAATTTCCTATTTTCAGCATGAGAATTGGTCCTACACGAAAAACATCTGCTTTATACATTGCTTATAGAAGTGCACTTTTAAGTACTAAAAAATACCAAAGGCGTTGCCGGCGCGAAAACGACTTTGCGACGGTTGCCCAGATTATACTTCTAGTTAATCTTTCCTCGTTTTTATTTATAGGTTGCATCTATAAATGTAATCCTCGAGGCACATTAGCCCAGTAGACAGAATTTCGATGATCTCATGACATTTGTTTTTACAACTGACGCATTGAAACTCTATGCTCTATGCTCATTTTCACACGGTTAGCATTACATGAGCTGCATCAAATAGAAACAGTCCTTATGTAGTTTAAAATTCAAATTAGGTTTAAGTTATGTTTTGGGCCAAAACAAGTAGGAATGTATGTTCCCAATATATTTGTGTTCCTTTTAAGGACAATATTATTGTAAAAAAATCACTTTACTGAAAAGGCTCTAACTTAAATACGGTATTTGTGCCTTAGATAATGATACCTGTACATGCTCTTTCATTGCATAAGGCTAATTTCTATCTGATAGGACTCATATATGTCAGTATTTTATTGGCTAATGCTCGGTGTAAATTAAGACAAATTAAAAGCCTAAGCTTGTTAAAATTAGAATAGAACATGAGTAAAAAAAACATTTAACAATTTATGTTATTCTTCAATCGTGTTTATATAAATTTAAACTTAACGATAATGAACCAGATGTTCAAGAATATATCAAATCTTACGAAACAAAAACGTTATAGGTGGGGCTAAATAAATCATATCATATAAATAATAAATCATTTAAACAGTTGTGTGATATCATGAATGAATATTGGCCAATATAAAGCCTTATAATTAAAGAAAAATATTATTATAAATGAAGGAATACACGATATTAATTTTTCAATAAGTCTTAAAATATGCAATTTCACTTAAGCAATGACCTTATTGCGGACAGCATTAAAAGTTTTTAAGGTTCATTTAACAAAACACAACCCTCTTTTTATTATATTTTATTGTATATGTTCAATAATGACGTCAAATGAAGGCAATATAGTTAAGATTATTTGTCCAATGTTATAGATTGTATAACGCGACACTTGGAATATTTCTTCTGCTGAGGTTCTGTAACCCCCATTTCATATTTGTGTCTTATTAAATTTTAAATACCATTCATATATTGAAAAAATGCAACTGAAAAATTTATTATGGAAACGAAAATAAAGCCACATCTTCCGTCTTTTGAATGCCGGTGTTTTACAATTTTACTAGCCAATAATTTGTTCCGTCGTATCTTATATATTTTAGGGTTGACAAATGCTGCATATTTCAGACGGCAATCAAGTCCCAATCATATAATTTCTCGGGTTTTACAAGCCACATCGCAAATTTCCAATTTAAATACGAAGAACAATTAATTATTTGTAACGTACTGTCACTCTGTCTTTTTTAGATTATATTTCTACATCAATTCTTGGAACATCTCTAAACTAGTGTAACCAAGACTCTTAAGTGCTCGCCTCGAGTGCGGAAGGTCGTGTGTTCGAACCCCGGTCGGATCAAACGAAAGAAAATAGAGCAGCGCTCAAGGTCCCCCGCCTTTTAGTATTGTTTTATGGAAAGAACTTTTGTGCACAAGGCG
>JAULBM010322638.1:0-13444 GCA_032357055.1 Geukensia granosissima | reverse complement strand
CTAACAACGAAGGAAGAGAACAAAAACCGAAGGGCCAGACAAAAGGGGAAATTCGACTGACGCGGCAAGGTCGAGAACACAAACAGGGCGAAACATTCCATGTATACAAATAAAACTAAAAACACGAACCTATGAACAATGCGACCCCCACCAAAAAAAAAAAAAAAAAAAAAAAAAAAAAAAATAACGATGGTGAAATTTGGAGGTCCGGAAGGATATGCAATTCCTGCCCCGTTAAAGAGATACCAGTCGCATTTTCCATTTTCAAATCCGGTATTAGTGATTTCAGGGTAAAGGGGAAGGTCGCGTATAGGATCACAACATCCAGGCGGAGAAAGCGAATATATCCAACAACAAGCACCGATTGGCTAGTTTCGCAAGTTCTTGCTAACCAATTACTATCCAGGAGTCCTGGTAAACCATTGTCTTATCATATATCCCATATTTACAAAGACTTTCTCAAAATGAGTCCATATGTCATCATTTAAAACAGATTGGCAATGAAAACACAAAAGTCACAAAAAGCAAATGCCTCTTTATATACATGTACATGATTAAAAATCTTGATGTGAGAACTTCACAACCATCCAGTGTGTCAAAATAAGACTCTGGACATTTGTAGGTCAAAGATTTTTCATCAAATCTTTTTGTAACTAAAATCAACAAGTATAGACTGGGGTTAAAATGAGACATCAACTTTTCATATTTCTTAGGTAAATACTGAGCATTTTATTGCTCCAGTGAGTATCTCACCACATACTCAGACTTACAAAAAATCTCAGGAGTTCGAAATGGGCAAATTCTCTTTATATACGACAATAGTTGAAATACCAAAGGTCTCAATTTTATTTAATCATTATATTAACATGGTCTCAGCTTAACACCTGAATAACCGAAACATTCCAATGTAAGTTAAGTTTGTGCGTCCCATATATTTTTTTGAAAACATTAATATAAGCCAGACAAACAAAAATACTTTTAGTAGGGGTCCATGTTGTTCATTTGTTTTTTAGTTTTTAGTGTTGTGTTTTTGTCGTTTTGGTCTTGTCCTCGTTGTTCTCCGGAGTTTGTCAGTACTTTTACCTTTTCCCTTTTCCTCGAATATCCCCTTGGTATTTCTTGACACATTTTATAAACACAATCCATTCTCCTACCATAGCTCATACTCCTTTGAACTCTGCCACGGTTGATCTGCCACAATAGTTTAACTCATATGTAAATGAGCTGAGGTTTGTCCCGCAGGTGTCAAAATCGTCTGTAAGTAAACAAAGAAGCAGGAGATATCTGTGTATTTTGGCGCAGAGATGGTATATGACGTCATTTATAGGCGTGATTATCCGCCATGACAGGAATCTCTCGTAACCCATGACTTTGTTGCGGAGATTGGTCATAATCGGTGATAGTTGCACACGATATAATTATGACAGTGGAAAGACTTACGTAAGCATTTGTGGAATGTATATTTTAACACTTGTTTAGAGCTGGCCATCAGAGGATTGCAAGAATATCGAGAGACATCGACTCAGTAATGGATGAGAGCATGCAGTATCGTTTTACACTTTTGCGTTTCCACCGTATGAGTGTTAAGGTTTTGAAATAGGTACCCAAATTATAGTTTTTTTCTGTACTGATGTTAGTGATTAGTTTTGTTGACTGTTGTCCTGATAACGATTACTTTTTCCTTTCGTTATCTTCAAATTCTAAATCTCAAATATGATTACTAAAATCAGGTTTACCAATGTTGAATGAGTATGGTTAATGCTATATGTACATTACAAGGAGTTACCTTTCGTAAGTAGCATTATATCCAACACAGAGTAAAAGGATTAATCACATCCAAAGATATCGAAATAGGAGGCCAAACCCGACGGTAGCGAAAACTTCTAACTGCAATAAATTACGACATGTCCGAAGCCTTTCCGTATTGACAGTTCTTTAGATTTTTTTACAAATGTAGCAAATTTTGTAAATCATATTTTTACAAAAAATCATGTCAGACAAGTCTAACAACTGGGCAGGCGAATAACCCCGGACAACTCATCAGCAGACGCATCGACCTTGTTGTTTCCTAAACAAAAATTATCATGTTGAATACATATGGTGAACTTTGTAAGGCTATATATACATTTAACCTCTCGAGATCTAAATATAGTAATAGAAGAAATCGAATAAAATTCAATAGACGGATTGCCAGTTAGTGCATTTTCCCACAAAAACTTGACGTCACTATAGAAATAATTGGACGTCACAATGTAAAATAACGCCATTTACACCGATTGACCCGAGGTCATTCGGACAAATTCATTCATGAAATGGAATGTGAAAAACGTCTATTGTATGGGAATGGAAGCTAAATCCGACAATAGGGACAACTTCTAATTTAATATTTTTCGAAGCTGGTGCGTTTTTAAATGCTTAAGAATTTAAACAATTGCAGCGAATTTCTGTAAAACATTATTTAAAAAAAAAAATACAGTGATTAACACCAGGTGAATATCCATGGGGACCTTAGGTCCAAATGCAGAGGTATCAATATATGCTAATGATGCATCTTAAATTGCATAAAAGTATGTTTGTTTTTTCTGATATAATTTAAAATGACTCTTGTAGTATTGAAAACAAAGGAATTAAAATTTTGTTTAACATCCATGATTTTTTTTATCTCCTACAACAATCATCTTGTACCACACACACACCTGGACTTTAATTAAAGGTCAAATATATATAATATTAGTTTACATTTACATGTTGACCTGATTTATAAACAATAAACATTTGTTGTGGTAAAATATTATTTCATTCACACTGTCACTCTAGTAATCATCACATCCGGGCTTTAAAATATTTATGTATGTAGGTTCACCGATTTTAATACTGATAGAAACTGGAGCTCATAAAATAAAATAGCCTTTTACAGAATGATATACTTAATGTCAAATAAGAAGTTTGTTTAAACACCTGAGTCATTGACTGATCCAGATTTCCAAGACTGGCTGAAGAATATGTTACATATACATTGTGCGTCGCTCATGACGAGGTTAAAACAGAATGAAGTTTCGTGATCGTTGATATTTCATTGATAAAATGTTTCAGTAACGTTAAAAGATAACGTTAAAGTGACGTCAATTTGTTCATCCCCATCAACGTTTAACTATGTAACAAATAAGAATTTTTAGATAGCAAAATGTGCCACGCATAAAATAGGCATAAAATTGGCACGAATTCCGTGCGAAAATTTTCTCACGATTTAATAAAAAATCGAGCAGCGCATATAATTCGTGCGAAAAAAAATTAACATGAAATTTTTGTCGCATGTGGTGTCAACATTATTTTCATTATAAATTTATTATTTTCATGACAATCACGTTCTTATAACATGAATTTGATGCAAAAAACTTTCGCATCAAATTCACAACAAAATATTTACGTGAGAAAATGACACGAAAAATTTTGCACTGATTTAGTGCGAGTTTTTCATGTAAAAAAAACATGAAAAAAATTTCACATAAAATTCAATACGTGTAAAACTGATACGAGAGATTTTACGCATGAAATTCATTCGTGGCACATTTAGCTGTGTATCCAATTAAAAAGAGTAATTTGGCGTTGGGATAATATGAACATGATGAAGTTCCAAACAATATTGCATAGCAAGAAATAGTTAAAAATAACCAAAATCCAATGTTATGTGACATACACCTTAGAGTGACGTTGGGATTACAGTTTTCATTGATTGTCATGTTTTATGAATAGGTTTACATTTTATATTTCAGGGTCTTTTACAGTTTCTATTAAAGTGTGGACTCAGATTCATCTTTGAATGTCGTAATGGGACCCGTAGAAGTTTAAATTCGTCTTTCTTTTGGTGGATGGCTGTCTCATGGACTATCATGCCACATCACCTATTTTTATATTGGTTACCCTAAAATCATGGTAGAATATTACGTTTTATAAACTACAATAAGTAACACGACGGGTGTCACAAGTGGAGCAGGAGTTGCTTAACCGTCCGCACCGGAAGGTTAACTACCTGAACTAACCCTGTTTTTGGCAGGGTTCGTGTTATTCCAGCTTTAGTTTTCAGTGTTGTGTTGTGTGTTCTATGTTTGTCTTTCGTTTCATTTTGTTGGTCATGATCTTGTCTGTCTTCCAACTTAACGATTTCAGTCTGCCCCTTTGGTATCTACGAATTCCTAACTATATTGGGACAACCTAATAACTTTCATGTGTATACACCTGACATAAAAGTTAAACGTTAAACTAGATATTATAAATTATAATGCTGTAAAATATTTCACTTAATTCTATTGTTTTTTAATTATCATTAATTACCATTACCGATTACTGCCGTTGATTGGTTTTTTGATTGGGGTTTATCACCACATTTCAACACTATTTCGGTCTGTTCGCGTCGGTCAGTTTACTGGTTGAGGAAGCAGGAGTACCTGGAGAAAATCAACGACCTTACTGGCTCAGTAAGGTAACTGACAAATTTTACTACGTGCCATGCATTTCAAACGCAAACTTTTTTTTGTGGTATAGGGTCTGACGAAAACTCACGCAGTATATGTGAAAGGCTACATTGATAAGTACAGGTAAGATTAAATAAACTATCTAGACCACTTGGCCACCCAGGTCTCAACTGAAGTTAAAGTATGATCAACATTCCCCGATTTTTTATGTTTTATAACAGGTAAGCTTTAGTCTTTTTTCCACAAACTTTTTTATTTTCGTATTTCAGAGGTGCCTATTTTTGATATAAGAAAGTGTAATTTGGTATTTCTAACACCAAGTTTATTGGTCTATCTTCCAATAAATCAGAGTATTCATCGTATTAGCATGGAAATAGATATTTTGTATTTGAAGAGCTATGTGCCAAGTTAGGAATTGTGGTCATATGTTTGAGGTGGTTTTTATATTCTTTTAACATGTACATATTTGATAATATTCAGGTGAGATCAGTATTATTTTATGCATGTAAGATTTTTTATTTGGGGAGATTTAGAGCTAGAATTATAAATTCCCTCTGTTTTTCTCGTGGTTCGAGTGCAGTCTCTCTTATATTTACCCCAATCTTTTCGTTTTCATATGACGTCAATTGACGAGAATTACCTAGACTTACACTTAGAAGAGAAATTAGAGTCATCATTCCGGAAGTTTTTTGGTCGCCATCATGATTTGGTTGACCAGTACGAAATTTCACAGATGAAAAAGGATATCTTCCGACTGTCATGAATACAAATCCGTTCCTATACCGATTGTGACTAACATTGATTGTGACTATAAACCGGCTTTGACTACTGAGTAACACGACGGGTGCGACTAGTGGAGCAGGAGTTGCATACCCTTCCGGAGCACCTGTTCCCACCCTGGTTTTTGTAGGGTTCGTGTTACTCCAGCTTTAGTTTTCAGTGTAGTGTTGTGTTTCATATGTATAAAGTGAAATATGTTTTTTAACTTTTAGTTAACAATGAAAAATATTACATACAATGGTCCATTTCAAATAAACCGATGAAATATATTTCCTTCATGTTTTAAACAAGCGCCCTATAAATCAAATTGGTGTAAGATTGCATTAAATGCCAAACTAAAGTATCACATTTCTCTTTAACATTGACCGCCTCGTTGATGTAATGGTTAGGGAAAGGAAGGTCGTAGGTTCGATAACCGGCTAGTCTAATAAAAAACATTAAAATTGATATTTTCTGCTTAGCACACAGCATTAAGGAGTGAGAGCAAAGCCCGGTCAACCCAGAGTCAATATAATGTGTTTAATTAAGCATATACAAGTATTTGGTTCATGTATCGAAAAACATATATTGAGGTGCACTGTTACAAACTGAAATCTGTTTCCATTACACGATTACGAAACTTCGTCATTCCAAACAAAGATTGGATGCGAATTTATAAAGTTCTTAAAAAAATAATTTTACTAAATAAACATGATCTTACAGCAATAACTAATTATAATACCAGGCTTCGATGGGTAAACACATATCCAATTCTAAAATGATCATATAGAAAAGGGAGATTTGGTATGATTTTCTCTGAGACAGCTAACCAAAGCGAATAAATCACAAATGTCTACAGGATAAACACACACATGAAATATGATGATATTCCAAGGTAACAGCTATCTGGAAAATACGTAAACAAAGTAAAATAACTAACTCTTAAACACTGAAACAACGACATCTACTGGATAACAGGTCCATGGCTTGGGACAGCCACATTAAGTTTAATTGGTTGATTCAACAATCTTTCTTACATGAGACTGTGTTGTAATAAAACGAAAGTTTATATTTTGTAAAATTTGTAGAAATGATGCGGTCATACATTTATCGTGCTACACCCGTGATTTGTTTTCAAAAAGGAAAAATGGTGTTAAATACAAAACGGGCATATTTAATCAGCATCGAGCTTATAGCTTGCTACTTTGATCAAATGTAACTTTGGACAGTAAATTATTGTATGATAAAAAGTAAAATAGTCTCTTTTGTGATATTCATTGGACAGAGGATGCTTAACCTCCATGAGCACTTGATCCCTCTCCTTCTTTGTAAAGGAGTTGGTGAATTCCAAGCCTTTGTCCCTTTTGTTTTCTTTCATTTTTTAGTTTGGTTCAAATATGTCATGTCTCTTAGAACTATGGACTTTTGATCTCTAGCATAGGTTTTTTAAACTAGACTCATTAAACATCTTATAATACCAACTATTTAAGACGAAACATCTTTAAAAAATGATAACAATGGATTGCTGGACTGTTTGATCCCCTCACCTCTCAGCTCAGCTTGGAGTCAATAATGTATACAGGGAATTAGATTGTCTTTCCACGCCCGTAGCCAGGGGTCGGATGAACACCCCTTGAAATCAAAGAATCACTATGAAACTCGCAATTCAGTTTGAAGTCTGATAATTTACAAGTCAGATTGAATTGTAGAAAAAAAATATACGTCGTATTTTAGCGAATCCAAAAAAATCACAGGAGTTTCCTTATTGCAGATGTCGGCCAATTTACAGCAAAAACTGTGAAAAAGACATTTAAATAGAAAATTGAGGAATAATTGAGAGGAAGCAGTAATTCGTCAACACTGATAGGCTGACAGCAGTTATGATAGAATATGTCATGTACCATGTCAAACTGATTTCATATTGAATGTTAACTGACAGATAATGTGTTAGCGTTGACACTGCACTGGTAAACAGGGGTTGATCTTACAGCAAAACGGAAATTACTCCACACAAAACTGCCTTCAACGTACCATTTATTTAATCCTTAAAAATAAAAATTTTGTAGTATAGGATATTAAGTTCACATACACGTAGCCTTTATCACATATTTTTTCATACTGACAGAAAATTTGTTAACGTTGACACTGCACTGGTAAACAGGGGTTAATCTTACAGCAAAACGGAAATTTACTCCACACAAAACTGCCTTCAACGTACAATTTATTTAATGCTTAAAAATAAAAATTTGGTAGAAAAGGATATTTCGTTCACATATATGTAGCCTTTATCACTTATTTTATCATACATATTAAGTAATTTATATGATTGGCTAAATTATATGATCGAGTGTATTTTCGTTATCTGAAAAAAATATGTATTGAAAGCAATATCGCCTACAATAACTGACAAAGATTAACATTACTAGATTAGTTGTAAAAGGCAATAATGCTTCTTGCGGAGCACCTGGACTCATCCTGTTTTTTGTAGGGTTCGTGTTACTCAAGTTTTAGTTTTCAGTGTAGTTAAATATTTGTCTTTTGTTTTTGTTTGTTGGCCACGGTCATGTCTGTCTTCTGATTTTACGATTTCTGTCTGCGCATTTGGTATCGAGGTAATTGGTAATTATCATTCATTAAGCTACAAACCAATCACCGGGTTTTACTACAATGAGTAATACGATGGGTGCCACTAGTGGAGCAGGAGTTGCTTACCCTTCCGGAGCACCTGAACCCATCCTGGTTTTTGTAGGGTTCTTGTTACTCCAGCTTTAGTTTTCAGTGAAGTGTTGTGTGTTCTTTGTTGTCTTTCGTTTCATTTGTTGGCCACGGTCTTGTCTGTCTTCCGACAGGCGGTTTCTGTCTGCCGGTTTGGAATCTTCGATTTCCTTTTAATACACCTTCAGGGTGATAACCACTTAAAGAATAGGCGTGGATCATGAAAGCATGTTTATCTTGCTTTCTTATTAACAAATTAGAGACAAAACATTGCTGTAGACAGTTTCAAATATCTTAATATGAATTGATTTAATGCACATCTGGGTCCAAAATCTGCATTATTGAGGACTTTACCCAATTTTTTAATCCTTTCAGAATAAGAAATAATCAATTATAAAGACCTACGGACATACACAATAGTAGATAATATGTCCTGATGGAGATCAAAACATAAATATAGACAAAAGAGATGTGGCATGGTTGTCAAGGAGACAGCCATCCTTAAAGTATAAATTTACCTGTTCTCTTGATGTCCCTTCCTCTCACATAATTGACATGAGCTACATGGCGGGTGTCCTGCAGGAAGCAGATACTGCTTACTCTTCCGGAGCTCCTGAGTTTACCCCCGATTTTTTTGGTGGGGTCCATGTTGTTCATTTGTTTTTTAGTTTTTAGTGTTGTGTTTTTGTCGTTTTGGTCTTGTCCTCGTTGTTCTCCGGAGTTTGTCTGTACTTTTAAATTTTCCCTTTTCCTCGAATATCCCCTTGGTATTTCTTGACACATTTTACATTTATGTTCATTTATGATAACAACTTAAGAAGAAATAATAAATGATAACAACTTAAGAAGAAATATAACGTTTGACAATTCAATTATTCGGATAAAACATGATTAAATACGATTAGAATTATATGAAAGTGCCTAGAATTAATTTACTACATCTGACTTTATTCAGGCTTTAAAGCCATTCGACCAGACTTTTATTCAGTCGTCAACATAATATCCCAAAAAATCCCGATATCTTCCTCTAAGTACATATTAAAAACAAAAACCCATAGATTCGCTTCACTTGGACAAGTAACCTCAAAATAGTTTCATTTAACTGTAAGAAATTAAACAATTTAATTGAATTTTAGTCCATATATTATATTCAAGTGCCTGGATATTTTTTGCAAATAATGCATCAGATAATTTCAAAAGGGAATTAACTCTTCAAAAAACTAACAAAAAAAAAAGGGAAACTGAAATGTTAGACACTGAATGTATCAAAACATATCAATATAAAAATGATGCCCTGGTCATTTCATTGATTGACAACTCGTCAGAAGTATGATGGAAATCTGGTAAAAAATACAATGACAATCAATTAAGCACAAACATCAGAACCAACATAATCTAGGGACCTGTAGAAGTTTAAATTCTACTGTCAATTAATGAGTGGCTGTCTCATTGACAATCATGCCACATCTCTTATTTTAAATTAACATGAGTAAAACCTGGGCTAAGAGTAAGAGGTCAAGTCGATAAACATGGTGATATCGAGGCTTGGAACGCTACAGACACCATAATACATATAAAATTAGAAGGAGCAGTGCCAGAGGTGATGTAAGTTGGATAGGAAGGATAGGAAGTCCAGTGTAAATACCCACGTAAGAGATCGGAATTGCAAAGTCCAACGAGACAAGACAAATGTGAAACAAACTAAAAGATAAAACGAAAGTGTTGCCTAAATGACACCCTAAACAACAAAAAGTACGAATAAATGTTTTGTAAACAATATATCAGGTAATACCAACAAAATCAATGTTATATTAAACTGAAATGCCTACGGGCCAATTTTCGCAAACAAGAAGACGATTTCTTAAGGTTTTTTCTTATACCGAAGTATGAAGTTGTATCTAATAATGAGTGTAAAAACTACAAGTAAAAACTATAGGAAACAACAAAAAATATAAAATATCAATTAATAATGACCGCAAAAAGTTATTAATCAATTATAATTTTGAGATTTCACTACAAACTAAACTTATCAAACCACACGTTGTCAGATAGAACTGATATTATGTGTTTCCTACATCTGACAATTAATAATTAATTTTATTCAAAGTGATTTTAATATATGTAATAAAACAGTAAAATATGACATTCAACGACTTAATGAATAAATTAAAATTGGTGTTGATTGGTCGGGGTTTAAAAGCAAGGTGCGAGATTTTTTAATCACAAGTAGAATTGTCATTTGAGTGAGAATGAGAGTTGGGATTAGTTATTCGATAGCAGGCCTTCTGTTTCTCTCGGCTTGGATCGATATAGCGGAATGTCTCTTCAATACAAATTCATTGGTAAGTATTTATTTGCACAAATGATGATTATCTTGGATTAAGTTAAATGAACATTACAAAAAACTCAATCATGTTTAATTAGAAAAAAGGTTGATATAATATCTACAAAACAACATGGGTATGACAGAATACGAAATTTCATTAAGATTTCATAACAGTGCATTAGGTTGATATTTGGTTTTTTTCATGATACATTCATTTTCACCGGTATCAAGGATAAGGTCTGGCAATTCGAAAATATGCAAAAATTATTTGAAGATTCCATTATAAAATTAGAAAATCATTATCAAATCTATTAATAATTTGTTCTTTAATTAAACAAAAATCGAAAATCATTAAGTCAGGTAAATATAATAAGTAAGACAACTTTAAAGCAGTATAAGGAGAATATTTAACGTTAGTTGCGTATCAAACAGTCATATAAAACATCTTACCAACTGGTGTAACAAACCAAAATAGTTTCCTGTAGAAGTTACAAATACTTTTTGAATGTTGGGTGAACTTGCACATATACAAATACATATCTATTATTAAGGTAGACCATGACTTAAATTCCCACAGATAGTGTTCTTCTTATAATCTTATGTCTTGAGATGATGGTAAACTAACCCCGCCACATACTAATGTGCCTGTCCCAAGCAAGGAACCTGTAGTCCAGTGGATGTCGTTGTTTAATTAGTCATTTATTGTTTTATGTTCACCATTTTTGCATTATATTAGGTTGATTGTCGTGTTTTATGCTTAGTTTCACATTTTGTATTTCGGAGCGTTTTACAGCTTCCGTTATGGTATTGACTCTGGTTCATTTTTAAAGGCAGAAATGGGACCTGTCGAAATTCCAATTCCACTGTCATTTGGTGGGTGGCTGTCTCATGGACATTCATGCCACATCTCCTATTTTTATATAGCTTTTTCCAGTAACAAAGCCTTTAACATAACACCAAGTTCTTTTCTCATTTGTGACAACTTTATTAGAATCAAAGCGTTAAATCAGCTACTTACGTTATAGTAAGATTTTATACCATGCATTTCAATTTTCTAGTGGAGTACATTTTTACACAGAAAGATCAAACTGAAGGATTGTCCCCCTTACCGGAAAAGCATTCCCAGAAGACTTTCGGTATACAGAAGTAGATGCGCATGTCGATTGATAATTAACTAAAACCTAATATATTTCAATACATTACTAAAACTATTCAGATTTAATATAACATTAACATTAATTTGACATTGCATGTACAAATCATTTAAAAACCTGTCCGTATTTGAATATGCAATCATATATCATGTTTTTCAATGTAAATCGTGCGTTCAGTACATTATATATATGGAAAAAGTCACACGTTTATCCCAAATGTATTCAAATATATTATTATGGTTATTATTATTATTATTATAAAAATCATAAGCCCCTTTACCTGCATGATCGATTAAATTTGATTAACACGATTTTGGTTTTATGTTTATAACTGCATATCAATATCAATTTTTTCAAATATTTTGAGTATAGATTTTATATTTTATAACCGTATGGTATTTGATTGGTTCAAATAGACACTGTAGTCTTCATAATTGTTCAAATAGATTTTCGATTTAAAACCATTTTACCTACAGCAAACAAGGAAAATAGCAAAAGATTGTAACACTATTTGTTATTTGATTATTTTTTTCTTCGCTAAGCTGTCACAAATCTAATATTGTTTCAATGATTTATTTTTATATGGCAGGTGGATAAAAATAATAAACCTATTAACCAATGTTGATGACGTCATGAGACTTTATTATTACGCCTTCAAAATAGTTCTTCTTTAAACATTTTTTTGGATGACTCTCACCGGTGACCACAGTATGGTGTCGCTACTTTTTTGCTTTGTGATGTCTGACTTTCTGGGAAAATATATCAGTTAAAGCATGTTTGAGAATTTTCTTAGCGGATGCGTTTTTCTAACCGAGCGACGTCACAAAACAAAACATTATAGTGCAGCGGCGATACCAAGCGGAAGTAACCGATGAGTGTAATCCATATTATTTGATTAATTTAGTTGAAATATAAGTAACACATACGATATTTACGGATTTTGTATGGATAGATCCACACTGTCAATCGCATAGTTTACATTAGGTCATAACGACTTGGACTTTACTCAAATTTTTAGTTAGTGAACTGAATTTACACATCAAAATAGATAACATTTATAACTATTATAATAATATTTGAAAAAAGAGTTTCTATCGCAAAGTCGAGTATCGAAAAACCTACGCAAGAGATCTGCAGTTTGTTATCCACAAAGACAAATAATCTCGAAAAATAAAAAAAAAATAATAGCGAAACGGAAACAAAAGCAACCAGCCGCTTTATTTATAAAGACAGTTTACATTTTCATTGTGATTTCTAAGAGTTTTTCGGTCACGAGTTGAACAACTAATTTATACTTATTCCAAAGTAGTTAACTCTGTTAATTAAATTTTTAAATGAATCAAATATTTTTTTGTCTAAAATAAACCATTTCCATATTTTGTACATATGTAGAAGAAAAGAAAAACATAATTATTCTGCATGTTGTTTACTCCACAACCGATATGCAGCCAAGAGATTAACTATGGCAAGTGGATTGGTTTAATCTCAAAACACTAAATCCATTTTCATATTTGGTTTGCCTTCGAAGAGAGCCTAGAATTAAGACAACATGATGTAATGTGACTGTCAGTTGGCTTGTCAAGAGAGATAAATATTCCTGCTTCCAATTTTCTCTAACATAAATAAAAAAGTGAGGAAATGGAATACTTTGAGTCTTTCCCTGTCAAACTAAATTAAGAATAAAAAAAACAATAATCGCAAAAAACTGGTGTTACTGAATGACGGTTATTTCATTATAATGGTTATGCAATTAAAAGGGGTCAAAATGTTTTCTCCATTTACGAAATTGCTGTAATTGGCGGAGAATAGGACATAATAATTTTTACTGTACTTTTCAATACTTGTCAAACGTTGACTCGTCTAGTCTTTGACTGTGGTGCCACCTCAAATTTATAAGCATAGTTTCGGTCAAGGTAGCTATCAAAATACGGAAGGCAATGGCTTACAAAATGTGTCAAGAAATACCAAGGGGATATTCGAGGAAAAGGGAAAATGTAAAAGTACTGACAAACTCCGGA
>JAULBM010322628.1:0-12532 GCA_032357055.1 Geukensia granosissima | reverse complement strand
GACGATTTAGGTCTGATTATCAAAACATTATATTTTGGGACCTTTCACAACTTGTCTTACGGTTTTGATCTTTGTCCGTTGTTGAAGGTTTTTGGGTGACCTTTAGATGTTTGAAATAATATGCTTTTGGATGGCTGTCTCATAGACAATCATTTTAAATCTGCACTTGCTCCTCCTTTTAATTATTTTTTTTCCTATGTCGCATCGTTGAGATCTAAGGACATCCCATCCGAGTTCATGTCATGGTTTATTAATTCCCTTCGGAACGTTTCGGAGCTTTATCAAAATCGCTAAGCCAGACAAATCGCCTTCGCATTAGTGACTTATCGCTGATTGGCTATCCTTCATTTGACCTCTGACATGAACTTCGATGGGATGTCCTTAGATCTCCCACACCGCGACAAAAAAACCGAATAAAAAAGGAGGGCAAGTGCGGAAATCTAATTTTAATTAGATTGATTAAATCTCCTATTTCATATGAGGTCAGTCAGGATGGTAAAATCAAAATGTACTTCAATCCAGGACTGAGACCAAAACGAAACACATAACACATTGACACAGAAGGATATTAATAGGGTCTTAAACCAGTGCTTGTTGAAATGAAACACAAGATCGGATCATAAACAGGTCATGGTTAGCATTCCCTAAATTTCACTTGGGGTTTATGTATAAGTTATTGTTCATTAACAAAACAAGAGAGACTGTATAGACACAACCACCAACAAGACACGGTCCAATTTAAGCACAAAATTCAGTTATTAATGACACATTGTTTGTGTTTTAATATTCTGGAGGAAAACTCAGTCAGAATGCCAATCTCCGAAACAGAGAGTATAGTACTTCCTTCGTCAGACAAATACATGTTCCGACATTTATTACCTGGATTGTGACGTCAAAATAGTGACGTCAAAAATTATTGCGTCACAAGCTGATATGACCGCCATGAGAGGAAGCTCACAAAATGGCGTCTCAAGTATGGCAGAGTCGACAACTGGATGTTTTACTGGAAGCTAGGAGACTCTGTTTCGGAGATTGTCAGAATGCTCGAAGGTTTCATGAAAATAAGACTTAGGCATAATACATCATTGATTAATTCGTTCGTTTCTATAGTTTCCCTTTGATATTTTAACTTATTTGTAATCAAGAATCCAAACTGATTGTCCTAAAACGTTCTTTTAAATACAGCAATCAGGGGTCGCTTCTTACAGAATCAGACGTCGCGTTGAGAAAAATCAGAAGTAACAATATTTAAATCGGAACAAAAATCAGTATTAGCCTCTGAACGATAAAACCTTACTTAGTGGGAATATTTCCAAATCTGTCATTGAAAATGAAGAACTAACTTTAATTTTTTCGTTACAAAATAACAAAAATATGAACGTAATTATTTGTAAACAAACAATAAAATTTTACGTCGCACCGATATGCTTACCGTGAATGTATGTAACTTACTGGAATAAAGCAATATATTTTTTACTTTCACACTGAAATATTTGCCTAGAATATGGAAAAGGGATTGAATCGTTAGAGCAATCACATTCGCTGCTTACAAAAATCAACCGTTTTTGCGATTCAATCTTTTTATATAGAGATTTATGTCTGGAACAGAACTTTTATATCTCAACTGGAAAAATGAAACGTTATTTTTGTATAAAATTGAAAATTATTTTGTAATTTAAACAAATTAAGTTAATTAATTTATAATAAATCCGAAAACATTAAAATCAATTTATTACGTAC
This sequence comes from Geukensia granosissima, assembly GCA_032357055.1. Classification (NCBI taxonomy): domain Eukaryota; kingdom Metazoa; phylum Mollusca; class Bivalvia; order Mytilida; family Mytilidae; genus Geukensia; species Geukensia granosissima. The sequence goes on along the minus strand of JAULBM010322628.1, from coordinate 10,792 downwards.
GTTCTTCATTTAAAGATTAAACTACAGTCAACTTTGAATGAGAAAATACCATATTGTGACCGAATAATTGATAAGGTAAATCCGAATATATACAATCAATAATATAACTTTTACATGATGAATACTTTTGAACCAGCTGTTACCCCCATGTCTGTATAGATGTTGTGATAACACAAGGACACGCAGGCAAAATGAATTTCTAAATTATATCAATGCATTTCTTGCACTCAACGTCTTATGCTAGAAGACCGACACTTTAGAAATGCGGAGATAAGAGAAAATTTGATAAATAATGGATATTGTAAAGTAGATATTAATTATTACTGTACTGAAATACAAGATTTCTGCGTAGGTGAGTCATAAATATTTTTCACGTTTAATCTTTATTAAAAATCTATAAGCAAAAATGAATATCATTAAAATGGTACATCCAGGTTGTAATGTTGAAGAATTGAACCTTATTTTGGAATTTTTTATCAAAATGGAGTAAAATAAATTGAAATGAAATAGGGGACAGGAATGTTTATAACAGAATAATAAATATACCTCCCTGTATGGGGTTGCTCGGCATATTTTTTTCTACAATCATCAAGGAAAATCGTATGATTCTCGTGAATCTCATTGGACTATAAAAGTGCCGCACTGTGTTCATTCAAAATGTTTCGGGTATAACACTAATTTTTGTCGAAATAAACAAAAGGAAACACTATAAATCAATTCGATCAATTTGACTAAGTAGTATATGAATATGCAAGTATTACCTTTTGCATAACTGTACTATCTGTAGCTTCTTGGTTTCTTAAAAGGGATATAACCCATTCATTGATATATTTAAAAAAGCAGAGAACTTCAAGCCATTTTCTCCTATGCCTGCCTGTCTGAGGCCAAGATCATTTGATTTCGTTTACCCTAACATGGACAAATAGATCAGACCCGGCAGGCAGAAATTTTATTTTATTTATTCTTTTTGTTGTCCATGAATAAAAAAATTAAAGCCATTTTTCTAAAGATTTAAATAATAGATGTTAGAATAAGTATTTATTAATTTATTTTTTACCCTTAAAGGTTAAGTTTAAAATCGAAATTCATATTGAACAGAAAAATTTACCAAAAAATTTTAAGAAAAGACCAGGAAGAATTACTTTTTTTTCTTGTTCAAATGGAAACATAAAACAAATAACAAAATTTCTACAATAGACAGGCAGACAACGTTATTGTCTTGTACTTCTTTGTCAATAGTCCCTTTCGAAAACATATTTCCGAAGTCCGAGTTTGGTTTAAAATTAAGATTTTGTACAGTTTGTTCCCCTTTCTGGGTAGAGCATCACATCGACGTAATAATGAGCAAGGAGAAAAAAAACGACTTTTCCCTGTACTTTATCTTAAAGCATTTGCCTTTCTACGACTACCAGAAGTAGTTCAAGTATTTTCGCTCCACATTTTATTTCATAAAAAACTAAAAATGAAAGCTTAAGCCATTTGTTCCCAAAGAAACTGATGCACGTTTTAGCGGTGATTTCTATGGAAACTTTATACCATAGTTTCCGGAAGCCGGGAACCAGAATGGTAAATTTTAATTTTAGAAGGAACCACAGCCTTCCGGAAATGGGTTTTTGATAAGAACTATTGACATAACTTGGTATTTCTGTTATATAAAATAGGAGATGTGAGATGATTGTCCATGAAACAGCCATGCAACAAATGAAAGTGTAATGAAATTTAAAATTCTAAAGGTCCCATTAGGGCCTTAAATATTGAACAAGAGTCTATACCATAACGGAAGCTGTAAAAGGCCCCGAAATACAAATGTGAAACTATTCATAAAACACGACAACGGACCTTATCTATTGAAAAAAAGTGAACAAATAACAATAAGTGTCTTATTAAACAACGACAACCAATGGGCTACAGATTCCTGGCTTAAGACAGGCACAAAAGTATGTGGCGGGGTTAAATCGGTTGGTGAGCACTCATTCCTCACCTAACCTTGGACATTGGTGTGACAAAACAGCAATAAACACACATTATAAAAATCGGTTGAAATGGACACTTGAGATCAATACTGAAAACCAATAACAAAAACAACAATAATACATGGTGTTTTTTATTAATATATAATGTTATGTTCCCACCATGATATGGCTGAAATATTGCCGACTTGGCGTTAAGCAGCAATCAATCAAATCAATCAATCAATAATACATGATACAACAAAAGTATCGACCTCCAAAGAGTACTCGCAGTTGCTGTCTACTAGTTAAAATCCTAAAAGCAACCGCTCAGGAAACCAAGTTTTCCTTTACTATGGTGTCAATATAAACACGTCCATTTGGATTTAATGTTTTAAAATCATTTAGAAATCAAAGAAAACATCGGTTGTCATGGTTTGTTTTAAATGGGAGGGACTTTTAGACTGCCACTCGAAAAATTACGGGTAGAATGATATGGGCGGAAAATGTAGCCCGGTAACTGGTCGCCTACTGACCACTTGAAATGATCTATTAGGAGTCTAAAAATAATGTGCTTAGAACGTGGCATTTCCTAAACATGGGGCATTTCGTAAACACGCTCAACCAGGAACGACCCTTTTAGAGGACTAGATGTGGATAGATTGTGTCTTTCATATATTAGGATGTATGTTGCGAAGACAGTTTAAATCTTTTCAACATTGTTAACAGAAACCGCTTCGTACGCAATATTCAATCATTGTTTGTCTATTTTTGTCCTAAATCTGTAAGATAAAGGCACTATTTGTTTTAAACTTGTTTCGTGCCGCACGGATTCTAGTGAACTAAACGCAACAGCATAATTTGAAATTATCAAGTACACAATCCAGAATAATGTGGATTGTGTCTTTCTGGAAAATAATAATCATCTATCCCCGAGGTCGGCCATGTATAGATATAGGCCGTTAGGTGTCTGCGCCTTCATGTAGAACTCCTGCTAAAGGGACGTCCATTTGTTCGAGCGGTATCTCCGTCTGAAGGAACTATTTAAAAGAAAGAATCTGTAATTTTTGCTAAAAAGACACAATCCACATTTTTTGGATTGTGTACTGCATAAATTCGGGTTAAGCTGTTGCCTTTAGTTCACTAGATTTCCATGTTCTATTTATCACATGTTTTGTCCGTAATTTTAACTAAGAAGAAAAAGGAATACAATAACTTTATTAGATATTAAGAAGTAAATAAATTTTAGCCTTAAAACAGAAAACTACGATAAGCGTGACATCACAGTGGCTTCTGGGCTAATATGAGGGCGGATATGGATTTACAGCGTTAATCCATTTCAGCCCTTGTATCAACCCGAAGATATAATAATCAAAGTGTAATTAGACATGCAGACAAGAGCTAATCTCTATTAAATATGTGGTAAATATGAATTTTATTGCTTTAATAAAACATAAAACACTTTCAATTGCAGTTAAACTTAAACATTACGTTACATTGAATGAACGAGACTCGGTTGAAGTTTTGTGATTTTTTTAAACTACTTTTGTCAGACACATAATTTAACATTTTTCGCTAGTACAATCCGCTGGTAACGTCAAAAACAGTTCAGAAACAGCTGGATCAGGGCTGTGTGGTCGTTTGGTCTAGCTAGTTGATTAAACGTAGCCTTTAACCAGCTTACCTTTGAATGCATGTTTCTGAACAAATGTTGGAGCACCAGCGTATTACAAACTCCGTTTTAGTCATACTGCTTATCCAAAAAAGGATCTCCTTACTCGTACCTAGGAGACTTTGTTTCGGAGACTGATTTCTGATCTGGCACCTTCTTATAATGTTTCTCAAATGTAACATCATAAAAATCTTGTAAAAATAATTTTGCAGAACAAGCTGCAGTAAATGGTGGAGGCCAATTAATACAAAAAATTACTAAATTCCTTGTTTCCTCCCCAAATGCCCGCAAAATCACGAATATAAGTATGAAAATGTACAGCAAATCTTTCGTGCAATTATAAAAAAATGTTAAATTTTAGTTATATTTTCTTTCAGTGACAAAAGATAAACTGGTACTATGCATATGACAATCATCTCTGTTCTGTCTATGATTCTTACTTCCGGTAAGGTTAGATCAGCTGACCACTGTGGACCGGATACACATTTTGGGCCACCAAAAGAAGATCAAGAATTTGCCTTCACTAGTCCAAGTTCTCAGCTCTTGTCCTCGGTCAATAGCGACTCCACAGATTCTTGTATGAGTACCTGCTGTCACACAGGTATGTATGTCAATATCAGTTTTGATAGGCTGATGCTAGTGTGATGATATAACTGCATGTGATTTTTCACGTGAATACTGCATGTGATATCTCATGTGAATAGTGCACGTGATTTCTCTTACTGTCATTTAAGCTTGAGACAGAAAATATAGAGGTTCGATATCTATGTCTGCCCGAGGATCGATCCAAATGGCAAGTTTTAAATTGCAGTTAAAAACATTAACAACCGAAAAATGTAGTATTTAAAACCCATTTTTGAAATTCCCTGTAATTTGTTTTCAAATATGTCCAATTTCAACTAATTATGAATTCTTATAGTTATGCAAAACAGAATTCAAACGAGGAGCGAACTCTGTTAAGCTTACAGAAAATGCATTTATTTCAAACAGAAAAAACCTCTGGTTTACGTACACCCGAAAGTAGTCCCTTTCATAAACTGTTTTGAAAATATTATGCGGTTAACTAAAAGAATTATTATTATCGGTGGGATTGGTAGGGTAAGAACATTACGATAGGATAGATTGTTTGACTGATTGTTGATTAAATGGTGCTTAACGTCTAGCCGAAATATTTCATGCATATTCAAGAGGAGAGCATATTAATGATGAGAGATAGTGAATGAACCCTGCTTTTTAGCTCATCTGCCATCACTTGGCGTCCGTTGTCCGGCGTCCGTCCGTCGTCGTAAACTTTCTTTAAAGCTCTTCTCCTCTGAAACCACTGGGCCATTTTGAACCATAATTGGTAGCAATTGTTCTTAGGTAGTCCTCTTTCAGAATTGTGTCCTATGACCTGATCCGTAATCCACGATGGCCGCCAGGTTAAAAATAGATAAAAGGGGGGTGAAATTTGAAAAATCTTCTCCTCTAAAAGTATTGAACCAATCTTAGCCAAACTTGGTTGAAATGGTCCTTGGGTGGTCCCATACTACAATTGTGTCCAATTACCCCGACCTCCAAACAAAATGGCCTCCAGGCTAAAAATAGAAAAAGGGGATGAATTTCAGAAATCTTTTTTTCTAAATCTATTGTGCTAATCTTTACCAAACTTTACTGAAATGATCCTTAGGTGGTCCTCTTTCAGAATTGTATCCGATGACCTTATCCGTAAATCAAGATGGCCGCCAGGCTAAAAATAGAAATCAGGAGGATGAAATTTGAAAATCTTCTCCTCTAAAAGTATTGAGCCAGTCTTAGCCAAACTTGGCTGGATGGGTCATTGGGTGGTCCTTTACTAAAATTGCGTCCGATGACACCCGACCTTTAAACAGAATGGCCTCCAGGCTAAAAAAAAAAGTGGGATGAATTTTCAAAAATCTTCTCCTCTGAAACTATTGTACTAATCTTTACCAAACATTACTGAAATGGTGGTCTCCTTCCAAAATCGTGTCAGGCATTTCCAACCTCCAACACTAGCTGAACTAAGTATTATGGGAACCCTATGGGAAATTTGCAAAAAAATTATCTGCTTGCACAGTTAGAACGTTATTAAGGTGGAATGGTCCTTAGGTTGGTCCCCTTCATAATTATGTTGGATGACCCCATCCGAACATAATTGACCATAGGACCCTATAGGAAATTCATGAAAATATTTACAAGTCTGGATACTACTTGCTGAATTGGAATCAAACATTGGTGGAATGAATCTTTTTCATAACTTTGTCCGATGACCTCACCCGCCAACCAAGATGGCCACCCAGCCGAACTTAGTTTTACATAGGTCCATATATGAAATTTATGAAAAAATCTTCTTTACTGGATCTACTTTCTCCACTGGTACTTTACTTTGTTGAAATGATACCTAGGAAAACTTCTTTCACAATTTTGTCTGTTGACCACATCCGCCTACAAAAACAGGTGCCTTGGCCAAACTTAATATGACGTATGAACCTATAGGAAATTCATAAAACAACTATTTTTTCATCTGAAAATTAACTCCATTGGAACCAACTTTGGTGAAATGGTCTCTTGATGTGTTCCTTTCAGAATTGTATCGGCCATCCACCAACCAAGATGGCTGCCTCAGCCGAACTTGCTTGTGCTATTCAAACCATAGTTAATTCAAATGGTTTTAATGGAAACTGTACGATAGTTTAGCGATGACAGGCTCCTGGGAGCCTCTGGTTTATTAGACTGACACGCTGAGTCGGATTTTCAACGTACTAGCTCACGAAAGCAAATATCAATGTCATTAGCCAGGGATCGAACCCACGTATGGCGCGGTATTAGCGTCAAAAATGAAAAGTTCTGCCTAGCCTTAAATATTTATGCTTAGCCTAATATAAAGTTATGCCTAGGCAAAACTATTTATCCTTTTAAAGTAAAGAAAATGTTAGAGAGACATGGGTGTGGAATTGATGATATAATTGAAATAACAAGTATAGGTGTGTAATTATCTATCTTGATATTTCACGAAACGTGGATGTTAAACAGGTTCTGATTGATCAATTAATAAAATAGTGTCTATGCATAATTATTTTAGGCTAGGCATAAATAGTTTTGCCTAGGCATAAATAGTTTTTCTTAGGCATAACCTTATTTATGCCTAGGCATAAATACTTTAGGCTAGGCATAAATAATTTTGCCTAGGCAAAACTTTATTTTAGACTAGGCATAATGGGACCTGTAGAAGTTAAAATTCGACTGTCACTTGGTGGGTGGCTGTCTCATGGACAATCATGCCACATCTCCTATTTTAATATTTTGTCTTTCTTACAAAAAATGTACAAAGCAAGTAAAAGTACTCTACTTCTAACTTAATTGTAAATACAGTTATTGTTGAGATCTTGATTTATAATTATATAAATTATATCATGTAGATGTGGTATAAATGCCGGATAAAGGGCAACCTATTCTAACTTTTATAATTTTAAATTCTCAGTTATACAAATTGTACATGTGGGTGATGACACTTTGTGAACCTTATCTATTTTACTACTATTTTTGTTTGTTGCGCATTCATAACATAAGAATTTCAAATAGCTATTCACTTGGAATCTGACGAGGATGGGGTATATTGCACGTAAAATCGTCAAACAATTTCTTCATGACAACCCTAAGGCCAAGAATTATTCATGCTCGTTTGCTACCTCTTAGAAGATATTGCTTAATATTCTCAAAACTCCATATCCGAAAGATCTCATAGAAGAATAGAATCAAACAGATGTAAAATTATGCTACGATATATTTTTAATGTTTAATAAAATGTTTCATTATTGTATATTTTCATATCATATTTCATTTCTTATTTCAACATTACCACATTGTACGAATGACAGATTGACGTCACACTTGCATGTTGTACGTAACACTCACTATGCATGAAATTCTGGCACTATAACCTATTTAGGCCTGAATTCGTTTCTTGGCTTGCTTCGCGCAGCTTTTAGTCATTAACTGCTCGTCAGCCTAATGAAGCGGTCACTTGTTGACCATATTTGCAAGTATTTATTGTAACTTTTATGTTTTAGAAGTTGAATTAATTATTTATGTAATGGCAAAGGTGATTTGATTTATTATTTTTTTATTTTCGGCAGTTTTGGTTTTTAATTATTCTTTCCAAATTATATTTATAGATAACGCATTTTTTACTTGAGCCGAAAATTGTTAACTAGCTATATTTTTATAGTCTTGCGTTGTAGTCTTATTACTTTTTAAAGTCTTGGTTTCCTCTTTTATGCATTTAAAATAGTTGTGGAAAGCTAAAACGTAATTTTATTTCATTGCCTGTTATAAGGAGGTTTGTTCGATTACTATTCATGTCGTCATTCATACATTGTACAGACTATATGAAACTGATGTTTTCGCCTTTTGCATTTTTTGTATATTATTTTATTTGATATTTGCAGTTTATAAATAGTAGCAGTAAATAGTAGTAGTTTTATTAGTTACATGCATGCATTTTATGGCTATTAGACAATTCAATAATCGTCTTTTTCATATTTCTTTACATGTTTCTCAGTTTCTCTGATTCTTTCCTGTGTTGAATCTTTTAATTATTGGAGTAGGATAAATAAAGCTGATAATTTTATCAAACATGCTCAACTGCATAAAATTCCAATGAAAATAAAGTGATTCTTTATTTTTAATTCATAAGGTTCAAATTTTTTGAAATAAAATCTTAGTAATATACAGAATTAATGCAGTTTGGTAAGAGATTTGCCAAATATTGATTATTAATGAAGACATTTTTAATGATTGTATGTAAATAGTCCAGTGTACTTATGAGTGTTAATATTTATGTTATTCAGGTCAATGCTGATTATCTAAGCTAATTAGGATTTCAATGTCCATAAGACCTGTATACCATATATGTTGTTTTTGTATGTTTATTGTTGATGTATTGTCTTTTTTAATCAGTATATGTAAATAACTATATTTTGAATGACTGAAAAGTAATTCGAAGATACCAAAGGGGCAGACAGATATCGTTAAGTCGAGGACAGACAAGACCATGGCCAACAAAATGAAACGAAAGACAAACATAGAACACACAACACTACACTGAAAACTAAAGCTGGAGTAACACGAACCCTACAAAAACCAGGGTGAGTTCAGGTGCTCCGGAAGGGTTAGCAACCATTGTATAAAATAAACCATTGTATAAAAAAGTCATTTCATCGTATGTTCACATTTAATGCGATTCAGAAGTGCCTTCTGTCATTACGAGAACCAAGTTAACAAAAACTGATGTTTTTTTTTCTTTTGATAGACATTATAATAGATAATTGAAATAAGCCGCATTCTAATTTAATGTAATTTTTTGGGACCAAAATAGGGCTAAACGACCCTTGTCCTGTTATGTGATTAAGCTATGTTTTTGAGATATTTAAAACATTCAAACGTGACTAAGCAGGATCTCTACTCACGGTCAATTTAATTTCAAATTCTTGGAGCTCATTTGATTTTATACATTTCAAAATCTTACATATTTTTGCCCTATGACCCTAAATTTTCGTTTTATAATGTCATTTTAAACATCATCATTGTATATGTGGGACGTAATTTCTTCTAGTGTTTTAATAGATAGGACCTGTTATTACAAAATCTATGAAAAATCAACAGAAAAATGTTTCACACCAAATTTTCAAATGCTTATATCTAAAAAATAAAAAACGTTTTGCTTATTACATCAAGAAAATGAATCTAAAAGCATGGTAAATATTCCTTAAAAGAATATACTAGACACTGCGTGAAATCATCAATATCAAACAAGATTTTCTACTGAACAAAAAAGAAAGAAAAAAACTAACAACAAAAAACAAAACAAAAAATGAGAAATTTTACAAATATTATCGTAGCATTCTTTACTAGTAACACGATACACGATATTTGTGCATAAGTAACCGTTTAGATGCATCACAAGCGAGCGTTGCCTAAAGTGTCACATTCTGGCTAGGGAGTGATATCTTACAATATATTAGCGTTCGAAATTCCAATAACTAATTTATCATCGTTTGGCTATCTTTAACTGTTTAAATTTATATTAAGTTGTTTTTTTTTTACATTAAACTTTTTCCAGAAATATCGTGAATCATTACCCATAAGTTTTGGAATTTATCTGAGGAAACTTCTTTAAGTTGGATCTCGGATGCGCTGTCATTTTTTATTCTAAATTAGTATTTACGAATACACTTAGTATAAAGTGAGGCGGAGCTTCACATTAATGGTATGTTGGTTGGTTTGTCCGAGTGTTTTGCTCCTGTTTTTTTTTTCATGGTTCTCAGTCACAGGAAGTAATCCAACATCAATGAATTAACTTTTTAGCACTAAAACCGGTCCTGTTCAAATCTTGTTGTTTCTACGACGTCACAGTAATAGAGTCTTCGTGATGTCAAACATGACGTGGAAAGGCTAACAATCGGGTGCTTTGAAATGAAATCGTGTTCAAGCAGAATTTTCGTATCCTTGTTCTCTTGTCCGCACAGCTGGATTTCAGTACTACTTTTACCATATATCGTCCGGACTTTTTTGTTTTGGTTCTAATGTTACTTATGACTGACAGGTTACTACTTGAAATGTACATAACAATTCACGATATTGATTACATTGGTAAACTTTTTTTCAACTAAATCTATGCAAAAAATTTCGAAACTATATCATGGACTGGGAACATTGTGACTTAACCCAATCTTATGTGATGGTTGCTTTATTTTGGGTTCATTTTTCTACTTAAGGGCTCATTTATACTTCCAAAGCGGTCGTCGCGCGTCAGTCGCGAGACGTCGCGCGGAAATCGCTGAGTGTTCATACTGGTCGTTGTTAGTTTAAACTTTTAATCTCAGGTAAAATCGCGATACATCGTGTGGCAGTCGCGGGACAAAGTATAAATGAGCCCTAAGAAATAAATTGTTAAATCTGTCAAAAACGCTTGGCTTCACTTTCAGTTTATCTCTGTTTTTCTTTAAAAATCTCGTTGTATATTTAAATTATTTTGCACTTATATTAATTTGCAGTATAAAAATCCATAAATATTTCCTGCATTTATAGTATACAAAATGTGTCAAGAAATACCAAGGGAATATTCGAGGAAAAGGGAAAATGTAAAAGTACTGACAAACTCCGGAGAACA
>JAULBM010322617.1:0-13445 GCA_032357055.1 Geukensia granosissima | reverse complement strand
AGATGAAACCAATCTATGAGAGACTTTTAATGTGGTAGTAAATCGAGTAAGAATATTTTGTTTTGATTTGCACTATTCTGATTGGTTGATTTAGTATATTGACACATATATAGACACAGAATTGCGATAGCCTTTGAACTCGTAGTAGCGCCACCTGTAAAACATGATCCTCCAGACGCACTGCATAATGCGTCTGGATGATCGAGACTATATTTCACTTAGTAAATACTTATCACCTTAATTAATATTAGATTCCATGCCAACTTCTCGTCTAGAATCCTGTCGAAATATCTAGAACTTCCCCATCTTTCAAGTCTTTAAACACGAATGACGTTAATGCAAAGCAAACATAATAATTTCATTTGCGGATAATGATTCCTGTTTGATAGTTTATCTACATATATTAAAAATAGAAACTTTCATCAGGGGCAGATAATAGTTTACCCAATGATACCTCACTATGCGAGCCATGTAACAAAGCCTGTTTTCCTGACAGCACAGAAACTGAGAAAGGTAAATGTGTATTAATGATAACTGTTAAATATGTTAAAGCATTTGTATGAGTAATTTTATTTTGACTATCGTATTTTACCATGGCTGTTTGTAACCAAACGGAAATACAAGCTAATTGGTATAGCAAATGTATAATTCTGTAGATTTATAAAAATAGATTTGTAAATTCCCTCTGTATTTCTAATAATTGGAATGCGGTCTCTCTGAAATCTACCCCCATATCATTTTATTTTCATACATAGAAATCCTTACAGTACAGTCATTATTATTAATCTAATGCTTAACCATTTAAAAACGTGTAAAAAGCAACATTTTTAAAAATCCATTTAGAATTGGCTTAATTTTTTTACCCTATGTAAAATCTCAATTACTCTATGCATTTAGTTATCCAAGGAAAAAGACTATAATCTGCGTTTTCTGTATGGATATTTTTTGTCATGAATAAAACGTTTTGCCTTAGATTGCCAATCCAACACAAAAATGGTATTCAACGCATTTGTTATATTTTATTTACGTACTAGGGTAAGTGTATATTTACTACAATTGTAAGCATAAAAATGGGAAAGAAGGATCATTCTAATAGTTTTTGCCGTTGCACAATCCTAATCATGAAATTACGAGTCAATAAAAGAAAATTGATCAATTTTATGTTAATTTATTGTGAAGGAATTTTAAAGACATGTTAAATTTAATTAATAAATCCAGTTAAGTTTAGAACAATAGATATTTAGCTTCCATGTCTGATGGGAAATTAGAAAAATATAGTATATCATTATACCTCTGTTCAGTACATTACATAAATCACTGCCTAGGTGGTGTAATGGTTAGCGTGCTCGCCTTGAGTACGAGAAGTTGTGGGATCGATAAGATGCCCGGCCAGATCAAACCAAAGACATTAAAATTGGTATTTGCTGCTTCTCCGCTAAGCACGCATCATTTAGGAGTAAGAGCAACGACTGGTCGGCTCGGAGTCGGAACAATGTGTCTGGGTAAAGTGGCATTTCTTCTTATTATGTAAACATCAAATAAGTATGAACTGTGAGGTCCAACTGAATATCACACATTCTCTTAACGGTAACATGGAAGAAAAAAACTCTGACACAAACACTTAGAAAAAATTGAAAAGAAGGGATATTGGATATTTGAAGGGAATTAAATTGTGACATGACGCCACTAAAAAGTTTATAAATGAATAAATTTTATATTGTCATGGTAGTGTTCAACTGAAATTCAGTAAATATATAATTCTAGAATTATTAACTGTAAAAGCACCTACTGAAATATTGTGTAATATAAGCCACCGTTGTCCTTGATAAATTCATAAATCGTTTGACTGTAAACTACCGACAATACCCGAATAGGAAATCTTTGTTCAGAAATAGAGATTCATAGTCCTATAGAAATACAGCTCTGATCAACGAAAGCCTTACAAAACAAGAGAAGAGGCGGTGTTCTGGAAAAAAACAGTTGCATCAAATCGCTCCGCGGTACTCGTCATAAAGTTGTTAATATCAACATTGATGACAGACTTATTTCCGATATGAGATTGGCCTCATCGTTTCACAACGGAAAAAGGACTACCGTAAATCGGAATATTTCAGTCATGTTTTATTATTGCTCAATTTTTGACCTTATATGTTTCGAGTTTCTTATATTGCAGAGTTAAAAGAATGGGAAATTGCTTTGATTGTTATTGGTGTAGTGCTAGGATCTGTTATAACAGGATCTGTCATATACGTAAGGTAATTGCACAGGACAAGTAATGAATAAACATTCCAACATATTTCTAAGAACTATTATTTGAACAGTTCTACATGTAACTTTGAAACAAATTTACACACTAAAAATATTATACTTTATTCTGCGATATGGATAAAAATTCCGAGGTCTGGTTTGTAGAAAGATATCGCATTAATTTTTCTTCAAAACAGCTCCACTTGCATATAATTCTAAGAAATATTGACGAAAGTCTCGCGCCCTATGAAAAACAATAAAACCCTGACCTCTCATTTTTACGTTTATTAAAAACTAAATTTTGCACGATCATTAATGGTACAGTGTTATTTCTTTTATTTATCTTACAAATAAGACGTATGCGTTTTATGTCAAAGATATCATGCTCCAACTCCATTTGCGTAAGAACGAAGGATATTGTTAAAATTTGAAAGTTCTAAGATAATCACAATGTGAAGTTGTAGGTATAACCGAAAACGATAAATTTGTGTTTCGGCTATAAATATTAAAGAAATACAGACAAAAAAAAACCAAAAAATTTGGTCCTGTATGTTTCGCTGTATCCGTACATGTATGACTAGGGATGAAGATCGTTAATGACAAAATCGTATCGTGATATATCGGTACAATACTACCGTATTATAATACGTATCGATACGTACCGACTTTTTATTTCTTGCCTTTCATTCTTTTCATTTTCAATTGATGTTAATTATTAAAATACCAGAACATATCTATACGCACGATTTTGTTTCGGTGTTCCGGGTTTGTCAAAAAAGTCAAATACATCGATATACTAGTATATCGTTACACCTCTATATATGACACATCCTGCTAGTTTGGGATTTTTGAAATTGTTCCATACGACTATGTGGTCTTACCTTGATCTGTTATCAAGCTAGATAGTTACTAAATATTCTCAAACATATAAGTATAATTATATTTTTGCCACTAGGTAGTCTGATATTTTGCCATATATATATATATATTTAAAAAACGAAAGACACGATCCACATATTGCTTAGTATATAGCAAATAAAAAGTAATAATTAAATGCGTGTCAATTGCTGTTCTGCATTTTCCTTCAACAGACAGGCTGGGGGTCGACAAAGGAAGATCAGTCAAAGTTTATGAATTTCTAGTTACAATGGACCAAATGTTATGTAAGGTTCATGCGTCAATGAACGTCATTAAGCCATATGAAGATAATAACCGGTAGATTTTACAAATAACAATGTTGGACAGATGTAACTGTAACTTTTCAACATGAATTTCAATATAAAAATATGAACTACACAACTCAACCGAAGAGGAGCTTAAAACGACCTCACAACAACACAAGAGAAAAAGTTCGAAGTAATATTTAAAAGAAATAATATGGAATATATGCCAGAAGAACCCGATATAAATATATTAAAGTGACATTTAACTGTGTGTTCAGCTCTTTTCTGGATTTACCTTCATCATACACGCTATTGGTCAAAATAGAAAGATCAGTCAAATTTTAAGTATTTCTGATGGCATTCATTGACTAGAGATTTTTTATATGATCATATTTGTTTTCGGGTGTCTGTTGGTACAACATCAGCTTATTTTACAAAGCTTATATAGTGTAAATGAATCTTTATACAGATAAAAAGAAAACGTGGCGGAAAATTAAAAAAAAAACTATCTTATTATACATTCAAGAGAATTTGAAATTTAGAAGTTAAAGTTCTTTTTTTATCCGGTACCAAATCAACTGTTCCAAATCATAGTACATTCTTTATTGTTAAAATTTTATAGAATTCAAATAATTATCTCCCCTTTTCCGAGTTTTTAAGATCAAATTAATGATATAGAAAATGTCTGTGATTCCAACAAACATTTTTAGGAGAGTAACTAACATATATAAGAGACAAGAATAACAGAGAAACGATACATCTTCCAATAATGTTTGCAAATTTGAAAAAAAACTATTTTATTCACATGCCCAGTTAGAAAGTGTTGATAAAAAGTAGTCATTTTATAGAATTTAAAATAATTATCTCCCCTTTTACGAGTCTCCAATATTTACTTTAAGATCAAATTAATGATAATGAAAATGTTTATGATTCCAACAAACATTTTTAGGAGAGTAAGTTACACATATAAGAGACAAGAATAACAGAGAAAAGATACATCTTCCAATAATGTTTGCAAATTTGAAAAAAAACTGGTGCTGGGAAAAAGTAGCCATTTATCTGACGAATTACTGAGTTTGTTTAGATGTGCGTCATTTCAATCATCTTTCACTAGACATATTACCCTCTGACTTAATTTCCCAATTATAGATGTCAGTAGAATTGCACTTTTAGACTGTTTATATCATATGATTCATTTTATTCGTTTTCAGTTTTCTTTTGAATACTCTTGACCGTGTTTTTTAATAATAATACTTCATATTCAATTTACAAACTTGTTGTTGTAGTATAACATGTATAAAAATTTATAAAGTGATCTAAAATTTGTTGTAGGAAATTTAAGTGTGCAGATACCAGTTCAAATGCAAAAAATAAGGTAAAAACCGAGGAACAAGTGGAAACAAAAAGTCCCGAAAACAAGGCTGAATGACTTATGTTTATCAGAAACTCAAACCTGAACTCTCTTCGTTGTCGAGCGATTAAGAAGGCATTTCTAAAATTAAAATACACCTTTCTAACACATACCTGAACTTGGCATCATTTAAAAGCTTGTTTCATGAACCATTAGACTAGACAGATCGTAAATTCAGGAAGTACATGTAATTCAAAGAAAGCGTTTATTTTGCATAAAATAACCTTTTTATCAAATAGTATAAGTTGTATTTTATTTAAGACGTCAAAAGAAATGTCGGAAGTCTTTTTCAAAATCTATTCAGAAGTTATCATGATATATTGAAAAACAATTTTTTTTATGTGAAAGTGACCCCCCCCCCCCCCGATTTTTTAAGACTTAAAGAAAACTTTCATTTCCTTAGAACTTTTTGATGCAATCAAAATCGATATTGTTCCGGAATAACCGGGCAATT
The DNA here is from genome assembly GCA_032357055.1 of Geukensia granosissima. Taxonomy (NCBI): domain Eukaryota; kingdom Metazoa; phylum Mollusca; class Bivalvia; order Mytilida; family Mytilidae; genus Geukensia; species Geukensia granosissima. Next base: position 8,170 of record JAULBM010322617.1, on the reverse strand, counting down.
AATGTATTTTATATTGGACCCATGCATACGCAATTGGCCGAAAACATTATCTTTTTAACAAAACGATCAAAAACCTGGTTTCAATTCATCTCATTGAGAGTTCTAGACTTGCTACCGAGTCGACAATTTACATGTTGTTACAACATAAGCAATTTTGGGGTGGATGGGGATGGAGGTTGGAAAAGACTCACTACTACATGGATCATTACTAGTAAAGCGTATTTTAACCCCTTGTTCGATTATCACTTAATAATAAACAGTATAGATTACAGCACTGCTTATAAAAAATACTTACATGTTGAAATTGGGAAAATATCACTATTATTAAAATTTTTATGTACATTAGAAGACTTCATAAGTCTAAAGAATGTGTGTCCGATTTTTTTGTCCCTTCTTTGAAATAGATTACCTTTAAAAAAGGCTATTAGCCGTGTGTGTATTTTTTACTAAATGCTCTGCGTTATATATTGAAAAAAGTTTGAATATGCATCATGGATAAAACAAAACCTTTTAATTCTTCGTTCAAATAGTATTTTCATATTTCGCCCTACGGTAACATATACAGCAGGCATAATGGATACGCCATATTACATACCTGCATATATGTTCATAGTCAAAGATCTCTCTGCGAGTTAACTTTTGAGAAAAGTCAAAACACGTTGTACTACAAAGCCTGAATCGGTATGGAACAATTGTAATTTTTAAATTAATATAAAAATCGGAGATGTGACATGATTGTCCATCAGACAGCAACCCACCAAATGACAGTAAAATTTAAATTACTACAGGTCACATTTTGGCCTTCAACAATGAACCAGAGGCCATACCATAACGGACCGTTGACCACTGACCATAAGTAACCGGATTAGATATTAAGAATACCACCACGACGGGTGTTGCGCGCAGGACATGAGATGCTTACCTTTCAGGTGCACCTGGTCTAGCTCCTGTTATGAAAAGAAGCTCGTGGATTACAAGCCTTTGTTCTTTTTGTTTTATCTTTTAGTTGGTTTCAAATTGGTTATGTCTTTTTGAACTATGCACTTTTGATCGCTCTTATGGGTATTCTACATAGAGCTGAAATGTGGAAAATAGCGGAAATACTTTTCTAAAGTAAGTAGATAAGTAAATCAATTTGAGTGGACACATTATTAAGACAGATATGATTAAGGGGCTAATAGTAGTAATAGTATTAATTGGACATATTTTAACAATAATAAATAATTACATTTTAGTACTCCAAAAAAGACTAATTACACAATATTTGATGATTATACTACTATACTACTATCTGTCACAAGTCACTTGTGAATAATATACAGTCCGCCAAAAGTTAAGCACCACCTTGGTTTTGATAATTTTTATTTTTGTGGACAGACAAAAAATGGCTTAGACGTTTAATTTGCTGGTAAACCTTTATTTCTTTATTAAAAATGAATCAACGACCTTTATTAAATCAGTGATCCGCATTGACGAAGGACATTAAGGGTACATATTGACCAAATCAAAAAAGGGCGAAAAATCAACAACACAAACGATTTTAAGTTTCACTTTGAGATCTTTTTTTACACTCTTTTCAAAATGATACATGTATAACTTTCATTCAGATGACTTATGAGTACATAAAATATCATTTAACGTCAAGATCGTTTGTATCTGGTATACCTCCGCGATTCCGATATAAATGTTCAACACGCCTCCTCATTCCCCTGACCAAACACCGAAGCCTATACTGTGGAAACCTCTGCCATTCGGCGATAAGAGCGACCCGTAATTTATTCAGTTTTTGACATTTCGGTTGTCGCTGATTAATTTTACGACCGATAAAGTCCCATACATGTTCGATCAAGTTCATGTCCTGTGACATGGAGGGCCATGGAAATGTTTCTAATGACTCTGCTTCAATAAAGTCCCTTACAATCCGGAATCGATGTGGCCGAGCGATGTCATCTTTAAACACTGGTCTGCAAGTGAATGATTCTGAGAATGAGGCAAAACATGGCTGTCCAAGATGTCATTTGACCATTCAGGGTATGTCAATAACCTGTAACGGAAGCTTACAGTCTTTTGAAAAGCTGCCCCACACCGTGACGCCACAACCACTATATACAATACTTCCATGAAATTGTTGCTGTTCAGTGCTGCATTCCGTTCCCTCCAAACACGCATTCGACCGTCCACAGGCTTCAACAGGAACTGGCTTTCATCGGACCAATGAATTCGCTTCCAACTCCGTAAGTTTCAGTGACGATGGAGTCTAGACCTGGCGGTGTCTACGAATTAATTCAGGGCGTTTCACTGGCCAAAGAGCACGCAAACGACAACTATGCAGCCTGCGAACAACAGTTCTAATGCGACCACCAATCGGCCACATTACTCATTATTGCACTGTCGTTGAAAATGGCTGTTATCGGGCTATCGGTAGTGGTCTTCTCTAGGGGTTGTTTTACGAGTCGATTGGATCCTAAGCGGTCTTTCACGGTTTCTGTGTGTCTATGGTTTGCTAAAAGTCTGCTTATCACATAATTTTTCACTCCAAAATTGGCTGCTATTCGGCAATTACCTAAACCGGCGCTGTTCATGCCAACCGCCTGCAAGTGTTCGGCGATACTCATTTTTCGTCTTACCATTTCAAAAAGCTTTTTCAAATAACCGTTAAAGGAAACATGTATGTAATCATTCAAAACAATTTTGTGTTAAATTTTAAAGCATGATTTGGGAGAAACAGGTTTCTGAAATCTTTTTTAAATGTTCAATGATTTATCGATTGACACTATACCTGTATTTTTTATAAAGGTAATGATGGTCAATTTCATGAACATGTATTATATGTTTAATAAATTGCCTTATTAGAAAAATTTATTTGAAAATACTTCAGTGATGCTTAACATTTGGTGGACTGTTTATTTTAAATTAGCTGTACCTTTACTAAACAGTTAACTTACATGGCTTAAAATACAGTTACATTTACAAGGTTTTCACGTTAAGCAAATTAACCGAAAGTTTGTCTAATTCTTGTTTAAAGAATTATTAATTGTTATATTCCTATGCTTTTTCGATAAATATAATTTCATGCTATTGTAGGAAGGTAAGTTTTTTGCTAATTTTTATAATGAAACGCGTACTTAAATCCCGGATATAATCATTTTATCCGACAAGTTCTACATTTAGTTTTATGACCTATTTGATAACCTATCTATCCTATCTTCATTCTATAAAATCAGCTTTTTGCGAGTTTATCTGACTAAGTGAAGAAGTTTTCTAGAAAATATGTTGGCAGTGAAATTATTTGACCGTCTTTGATCCTTATCTTGATTCGATTTTTGATTATTTTAAACTGATAACTTTTCGCCACACAGAGTATAATTTTTGGACACAAATCAGTTAAACACCTGTACTGAATCAGTAGTTACGTACGACGAAAAAAAGGTTGTTCTTCCATAATATGGCAATGCTGCATTATTTGCCAAGTTTTTACAACTGAAAGTTTAACCATTCCCAGGACAAAGTCGTTTCAACCTTTACAGCTTCTGTGGAACAACGCAAGGATGAAGTTTACAGAAGGCTAGTTAGAATAACGTAATCCTGTGTCAGATAATCTCCCAAGGTAACCCTGTTGGGAGAGTATTAGAAACAGGGTTTTGTAAATTCCAATGACCAAATATGCCCCTATTCAAAATGTGACGTAACACAAAACCTGTTATCATTCTTTTACTGGTAAGCAGAATTTGTCGGCTATTTTTCTAGGTGAACACCCTTTTAAATCACAGCAGAATCCTGCTTCAAATGACATTTATCAATCAGGTTAAAGCACTTCCAAATCATCCGTAAAATTTGATTGGTGAACCTGTATCTTCTGAGAAAATAAATATTGAAAGAAAGTTTTCACGCTACTTAAAGTTTTTAACGGAGAAAGGGTTAAACAAATCTTAGAATTTTGTCACTTATCTGATGACGAAATTATATATAGTATTTCGTGTGAGAAATTCATCGAAATTTAGTACACCATTTGGCTTGTATTACAAAATACACTGAAAACTAGACATAAGTTGTCGGAAACGACAGCTATCCCCGCACCCTGCACCCAGCTGTCGTACCCAAGTCTGATTTTATCTAAAGCTTTCTCTGAATGTTAATTTTTGTTTTTGTTACCTCTGAAGTTTTCCTCTAAAATCTATTCAGTCTACTGTTTCATGTATAAAATTCAAAAGGTCATGAAATTGTTCATGTGATTCCCAAAATATACGGTTGCTTAGTAAAATTACCAAAAAATATAAATCTTTAAGTAATTTTAAGAATTTAAGCTAAGTCTGTATTTCATTTGTTAAAAATGTGTATGTTCCAAATTGGAAAGATTGTTCATATGATTCCAAAACATATGGTTGCTACGAAAATTTTAAAAAAATATAAGTCTTAGAGTAATTTCCGGAATTTAAGAAATGGCAAAATTTAATTTTTTTGAAAAATATATGTTCCAAATAACAAAGATTGTTCTCATGATTAAAAAATATATCCATAAAAATGCAAGTCTTAGAGTAATATCAGGAATTTAAGCAAAGTGAGAATTTGATTTATTAAAAATCTTAATGTTCCAAATTATAAAGACTGTTCATATGATTCCAAAAATATATGGTCGTTAGGTAAAATTCCAAAAATATATGGTCGTTAGGTAAAATTCCAAAAAAATATAAGTCTTAGAGTAATTTCAGGAATTTGACCAAAGTTGGAATCAAAGTTTTGAAATCAAAATGTTGTCAATTATACCTCATGGTCAACTTTCTAGAAAAATATCTGATAACTTTCCAAAATTTACCCCCAAAAAGGTCTTTGACACTACCAGGAAAGTTACCAAAAATGGAACCGCAGCTGAATTCTGAAAGCATCTTTTGGATCTGCTGATTGAATGCACCTATCTTAAATAAAAAGTTGAAAAATCTAATCCAAAAAGTATAATGTCACAATTTATGAAACAAAACTCACTTAACCCTTGGGCCTCTTGTTTGCATTTGGAACAATTTCAAAATTCCAAAACTTTCATGCGCATCTACAAGCCATATGCAACCGTTCTATAATAAAATTAAAAGCCTGCCTTCAAAAATGTAGGAGGAGTTCACGTCACAAGAAAGTATGACGGACGGACGGACGGCGGACAGACGGGGGAAACGACAATATATCCGAACTTTCATTCGAAAGTGCGGGGATAATGACAAAGAGCCAAAAACTCTCGTGGACATGACAAGTCAGAATATAATCAATCCTTCTTCTCATATATAGATTTTATAAGAGGTGAATTGCTAGCCCATAAAAAAGGTCTTCTTAATGTCCACATTACTGGACAAGTTCTGTTCATTTCTTCCATCAGACTGTCCTGATAGCTTCACTACTTATAGACTTTAACTCAAACTAAAAATATTTTGGTGATATTTCGTAGTTATGCAGCACAACAGGAACAAGTTATGTCAAACATAGTGCACAGTAGTTCTGTTCGTATATAATTAAAGCAGCTAATCAGTTGAAATCTGAGGTAAAAACTACACAAGCTTCAAAATAAAAAACAAAAATGAAAAACCAGATATTGACGAAGATCGAGTTCTTCATGCAGCCGCCTCCATCGCGCGAAAAAAGATTAACGATATGGTGATTTCTATAGATGAGGATCCAAGCTCAGCAAATGCATCACTGTCTCTTTCTTCTCAGATGATGCTTTCAGCTTTAAGAAAAAATATGCTTTAGCTTTTGAGTGATTATGCCTGCGACGATTTATATTTACAATATGTGAAATTTTTTACAATATTTCACTTGAGTTTAGTGTTGCAGTTATTGTTCTGGACAACTTGTTAAAACTTTGAAATCACATTGATATTGTGCCTTGTACAGTTAATTACCAGTCTTGCTGAACATGAAATAAATAAAATTAAAAATTGTACCTATGGCCCAATCTACATTGTAGCAAAATGATGTCAAACTTAGTGTACAGTAGTTCTTTAGTCGGATGCAATGAAAAGAAGCTAATCGGTCTGACCTTGACGTGGTTGGGAGGCCTACGAATTTTAATCAAACAAAAAGTGACAATTTCCCTGTCTTTTTTCGCACTGTTACTGATTCTCTAGTGCCATGTCCTTATTATTGGCGTTGACTCTTTCGCCTGAAGACACTAACAAAGATCTTATTAAATCTTACTAAATATTTAATTTAATTGATTTTAGTAAAGCATTATGCAAAGGGTATCAAAGAAAATTAGTTCTTTTTGATATTTTTACATTTAAGAGGGATTTTCTGAAATTAGCTTACGTAGGCTTATATATTTGTATTTGAATTATCAACAAACGACAACACAATTTCTCAAAAATTCGCACAGAATTTAGTATGTTTCATTTGATTTTCTCTACAATAAGCAAGGAGACATTTCTGAAAATGTGTCATGTTGACATATGACCTACATTTTATAAAAACGTGAACACTTACCACTTTTATGCATAGTGGAATCGGATAGAGCATTTCATGACCTTTTCTTTAGATGTATAATATAATTCTATTTTATATTGGTGTCTTAAATTCTTGAAAATGTTGTCCCGGTTGCTTGCCATGTAGAAGTATTTTTCTATTTGTCAATTGATACATTTCAAGGACATCGGACCAAATCTCAACGGTAAATGAATGAAGGTTAAAGCTTATGGTTGCGCTATAAGAGCTATCAATATTGAATAAAAATGTACATGTTATATGAAAGGTCATATAGCAAAGTGTAAATAATTGATAGTATAACTACAGGACACAGGTCGATTTAAGAGGTTCCATCAAAAATATTTTTGCGAAATTAATATATAAACCTATTTTATTAGCAATATTAGCATACTAGTTTCCTGAGATTCCCTTTTCACCCTTTTGACCCTGTTGACATGTTAAATTAAAATTACATGCAATGTAATATCACCATCGTAAACATTTGATATAAACTTACTGTCGACTAGTATGTAGTGTAATGTACTTGCGTGTTTATATCCGATACCTTACACATTACACGAAAAGTTCTCACGGTTTTTTTAAAATTAAGTACGTAAATCTCAAATATATAATTTAAAAAAAATATTTTGCCCCTAATATACATTTGTTAGACGAAAAATGTCACACAACAGAAAACAGATAATTAAAATTGGATACCACAAACCCAATACAGGGGAAAGTCAGCAGTTTCATTTATTTTTCTAAGTATGTAAAATTCTGTTCCATATTAATCTGAAGGCAAACATATATAACAGCTGAATATGCAACAATATGCTGGGAACTTCACAAATTCGCCTTATTTTATCTCGATATTAAGTCTAAATGTCAATTCTTGTTCCTAGTATAAAATATATATTTCTATATGTATTCGTTCAGTAATGGGGAGCAAAACCATTGCGAAATTTTTTTGCATTCATGGAAAATCAATTAGTTACTTCGAACGAATTGAAATTAATTATAAGTTTATATAAGGAACAATTGTGCTTCTCTTTGATACTCCCCAAGTTCTTAAATAAGGTAAAACCTGATACGATTTTTTGGGGGGGATTTGAGTTTTTCTTCTTCTTCTTAGACTGAATTTCGGACTTCCTGTGTTTATTGTTTACTTATGAGAAATACATTTGTTGTAACTCCTTGAAATACTATATCAAAATTTAACATATATTCAGTATTGGTAGTCTTGTACTTTGTAGACAGATTTGAATTATTTTATATTTTCTCCGCTGTAGGATTTTTTTCTGCCAAAATGGCACGACTCAGATTTTTCAAAACCAATATCCTTCAGAGGTAGAAGTAATTGCAGGGAACATGATTGTTGGCGGCAGTTGAAGCAGGAATGTTGCTCAGTTAATATAGGAAGCTAACAATAAGAAGTTTAGGTCATCCCGTTTGTCGTAAATCGTAGACAAAAGTTTACCCTGTTGGTGTATTTCGAGGAATTAATCTAGGTATTTAACAGATTTTTTTCGCGACTATGGTCTCAAACGATAAGTATAGTCAACTGTCTGAGATTGTATATATATATCTATGACAATGACAAGATATAGGGTACATATCAGAGAGACACAGAAAAAACGGAAGGAAACAAGGAAACATCGTTTCTACAAAAATATTAATAAGTGTAGTACGCAAAACAATGTCGGGTTGGAGATGCGAGTCCACCACA
>JAULBM010322606.1:0-13445 GCA_032357055.1 Geukensia granosissima | reverse complement strand
GACCTTGATTTGAGGCATTCTAATAGATCTTTGGAATTTTTAAGAATCCACATTTGATTCACGCCACTTCTAGAATGTAAATTCCTGTAAATATCTGAGTTCATAATCATTGGATATTTACAAATCACCATTTTTTGTATATGTGCATATATTACGCCATGATAATACATTTCTTCCTAAATTTGAAAATCACTTATTCGGTTGATTTAGCATAATCTTCCGACTTCTTCATTTCTACATTTTGTGAATAACAGTCGGTAGAATGCTGAGGATAATGGTTTTTTGTATTCATGGACTATGCCAAAATAGTAACCAGAAGAATAGAAACAGGGTCCTAGCAATAATAAAAGTGGTAAGGGATCAGAAATATTGAACTCCCTTTGGGTTGTCCACTTTTGTCTCCTGTTGGCATTTTCTATGGCAAACAAACATTTTCATCTTTATATGTTATCAATGGTGTTGGTTGTAAACTGTTACGACGCCCTTTCCAAGGAAACCCGTCTAACAAACGATTGAGATCTTATTTCTGTAGCCACATGAAGAATCATGTTTATTGGAATCATTTGATATTATACAACGCCAATACAACTGCAATGGGGAATTCTAATTTAACAGTTACCCGCCTTCAAATGAAAATGTACGAAAGTTTGTCTGACACGGCATTTATCATTTAATGTTTATAGAAATTTGCTGTATTTGTTTATATTTTTAAAACCACTGAATATACGGAGAGGCTTCGAAGAGCATTGGGAGGTTATTGCTAAAAATGTTCATATAACATATCAAAATTCATACACTTGGTGGAACAGAGGTCCCCAAAGGTATTCACCAGCCCAGTCGTCAGTCTTGTCTGACGTGAAATTTACCAAATAATGTTAAACGGAAATTTGCTGTATTTATTGAAATTTTAAACCAAACATGGAGAGGCTATGGAACGTATTGCACCGTGTGGTTTTTCTACCGCTCGATTTTACTTTCTATTTCGATTTGTTTGGACTTGAGTGCTTTTTTTACTTTATTTGGATCTCGTTTTCAGGATTTTTTAATTCTAATGCTACTAATTAAAGGTAATTTCTAGACATGTGCATATAACATATCAAATTCTCCATCCTTATGCAATTTAGGACCAATATTTAAAATATTTTCATTTTATTCCTACAGAAAAACCAAAAAGATAGTATGCTATTAACTTCAGGGATTTATGATACATGAATGAATTACAGAAAAATAACTTTTCCAATTTTGTATATACGCTTGAGCCTATACATTGTTAAATTCTGAAAAAATACAAAAGAAAAGTAGAAATTGCCGAATAATGCTTATTCACAAAATATCTTATTTGAATTTTCAAGGTTTATTACACTGAAAGCAGTAAACTTCTCGAGGTGAAATAGAATTGGTTATTTCACAAATGAATATCGAAGCAATTATGATACTCTCCGAATTGGCGTTATGATTGTCGTTATCAAAGCCGTTTCCATACAAGAATTAATACATAGTATCATAAATACATTCCACATTTTTTTCTGTTAAAATGGTAAGATGATAAATGTAATAAATACTAATAATACATATGGAATCTGAATATACAAACTGAACTTGTGGTCAAACAACACAAAAACCACCCGTGAGGAACGTGTACTCGTGATTTACTGTATAGTTTTGTTAATCATTGTGGATGGATTTTTAAGCTTATCATAGTTTTATCATAAATTATTTTACACAAACAGGCCCACAAATGGTATCGGAACCAAAATTTAATACCACCTCTAAATTATTTGAAAGGTATGTGTCATTGGTAATATAGATGAGTTCGTAATGCACAAGTCTTGAAATAAAATATATTAAACAGATATATCATGACGGGGAGGGGTATTTGCGAAAAAGTACAAGTCGCGGGAAGAAAAATATCCCGAGCAGATAGGCGAGGGAAATTTGATTCCCAAGACTGGTATTTTTTGCAAATACCCCTTCCTGTCATGATATATCTGTTTAATTACACCGAATATCAATTTTTACGTGACAACTGTTGATTTCAGGCTTTTAAGTGTCATTTATTTTGTCTTCTTTTTGTCGTCTGACGTTTTGTTACGTTTGGCAAATATTCGGAACACTTCCGCTTTTTAATCACGTTACGTTACTTCCGAATGAATTTTAGCGGGATGCGAATATACTTTTTGGCAAATACCACGGCAGAGGGTAAAAAAGGCATATAACCTGTACGCTGTATAAATGGACGAATTCGTTAAAATGTGCATAAAATATACTGGCTGTGAACCAATCAGAATCCAGGATTCTTATATAAGGTGTAATTATAAAGAAAATGTAGTTCCCTTACTGTTAGAATATATACAAAATGAAACTTGTTCCCCCATCAACTATTTAACAATTCGTATAAAAATTTCTTTGCACGATAAATACATCAAAGTGTCTAGGGTTATGTAGATGCTGATCTTAAACCACTTAAGTGTACTCCTGAAACCCGAAGCCTAATCAAAAGTTGACAACTAAACCATAACCCAACAACAAAACCCTAACCAAAACCCAAACACCCCCTCTAACAATAACCCTTAGCAACTTTTAATTTTTCTATTTTATTTATGTCTTACTTTTTGTTCGATGTAAGACAGTTTGTGCTCGGCTTGTTGGAATATGAGGACCGTGATGATTTCTTCTTCTGTTAGTTGTCTTTTCATAACAAAGGTTGCACATTTGTTAAAATAAAATATAGCTATTCTAATCCTTAACAAAGGTAATGCATTTGTTTTTGCATGAAATAGCATATGATTTTATTTATTTGAAACATGTCTATACATCATGAACCATACAAGGGCGTAAGGGTCACACAACGTCACATGGCTTTTATTATTTTTTCGTTTTTCAAGTTAATATAAGTCGCACCAAACGGTAGTGACGTTACCGTTTATTCCTGTTTCTGTTATCTAATAAATTTCAATCTAAGGACATGAAAGCTAACAGTATAGTTTTCAGTTAAGAATAAATCGTTGAGAAACCCTGAAAGTTTTGATTTTCAGCAATAATGCACAAAGTATACATTGTTCGGTATGTTTTTTCGCAAAACTATCATGCGGTGAATAAAAAATAACGTTCTCACACGAATAATGATTACTCTCAGGAAAGTGATGTCCCTACATGCTTCCAAAATGTTAAATATATTGGAAAAATAGGTTCATTTAATCATTAATTGAAGCATTTACTAAAGGAGTAGCAAATATTGTTGCTCAACCAAACATTGGTAAACTAATCCTTTACAAATTTGCATAATTTGGCATGTCCATGTTATTTCCATCATCTGATCCATATTTTGACGTTTGATGATCTTAAATATTTTATAGCTTTTCTAAAACAAATAAATTTGTAAACTATAATAGGTCTCGTAAAGCGGTAGCGACGTTTTCGTTTGTATTGTCATTTTTCAGACATTAAAATTTCAAACTTTGGGAATCAACGCATAGAAGTAGTTTTCAGTAAAGTATAAACGAAAGGTAATTCACAAATGATAAAATGTTCGCTGACTTTTTTCGTAAAATAGGCCTGTCGTGAATAAAAAATACTATACTCACATGTTTTAATTAAGCCAGCTAACATTTGTATTGACAGGAATACATTTACTTTGTTTTAGTTTAACTTAATTAAACAAGACTATACATCCTTATCCTTTCACATGTAAATTTATTAACCCTTCACAGAAACGGTCTTATCTCACATGCAGAAACCAAACTCGATTTACTGATCTGTAAATTCGTTCAATAGAACGGCAATTTTAAATAAAACCTTTAGCAAAACAACAGACTAGAATAATTTAAATCTTGCATGAAAGACTTTTATACATTTTTGCAGCGAAACATCTACAGTAACATACAATAGCACAACAACTTCAGTACAAAATCATACAGGTAAGAAGGACGGTGCCTTAAATTTTGTATTTGGGGCCTTTTACAGCATCCATATGGTATGAACTCCGGTTCATTATTAAAGTCCGTGGGACAGGTAGAATTAAAATTTGACTGCCATTTGGTGGATGGGTGTCTAATGAATAATCATGTCACATCTCCATTTTTAGATTGTCTTTTCAATTGTTGCACGATCAGTTGTTGGACTACAGATTTCATCCGTTTAGTCAATTAAAATGCAAAATTAAACAATTTTCAAAATGGCGAAGGACAAATGATTTTGGTTTATATAGCACGTTTTCTCTCAAAACACAATAGACAAAGCACACGTTAAATATTAAACTTATTTAAAATTGTGTCGCTCGATCACAAGCTATATGAAAAATTAAACGAACTTAATTCATATGGGAACCCGTATGGGAAATTCTGATAAATTAAAAAAAAAACAATTAGAAAATTCCACGAGTTGCTTATTAATTAAAGTAGGTTATGATAGGCATATAATTTCAAAATCGTTAATTTTAAGAAGACTTAATAACATTGTTCTTATGATTCTCAAACTTCAAACATCTCTTGCAGATTGATCAACTTCCCAAAAATTTAAAATTTGCTAACGGAGAAAGAAAAAACATGTATCATATGCATTTTCAGTGCTTGTAAACTTGTCTGACTTGAAGAGTGATATTATGTGGTTGATGTATTATGGTAAGATAAGTATATACAAAACTGTTTTCAATCCATTTAAACGCACTACTTGAACATTTTGGTCGTGAAGTGTACAACAGAACGATTAAAACATCTCAGGACTGTAGATGGAACCGTAGACATCAATTTTACTTAAAAGTTATGTGCATTTGTTTAATTTTTAATATTTTTTATTTAATGCTACTTGTGGAAGTTATTCTTGGAAATGCGCATTCCATTTTATTTCCTTTAAATTTTTGATTACATTTGAAGTAATCTTTTCACTGTACCTGGTTGAAAATTGCTTTTTTGTTAGATGTTATTGTTTAACCAATGTTACAACATTCCTTTACTACATACGATACTCCAATTCTTATTTGAAACAAGGAGATTTTTACAGAATGCATTGCTGCCGGTGTCCTTTTTATATTAGCTGTTATATATTTTCCTGACAAACCACCAACTCCACCAAGTTATACAGCGTCGGTCAGACGGATAGAATATACTAAAGCTTTGTGTAAAATTGTAAGGTATACTGTTTATTGAATAATTATTCATCCTTTCGTTTCCATGTTTAGAATGTTACTATTTCATGTACAGTGATGTTTAACTGACAAAGTCGCAATGGAATATTCATTTAGTTATTTGTTTGTTTATTGATAGATTTCCACTTTCTAACTTCTCTACATAAAATAAATTGTTGTAAAATCTCTTTAGAATTAAAAAACAAATTCATTTCTTAATATCTATCTTTTTATTCATGTATCTTTTACTATAATAGCCAAAAAAGAAATGGAACATTATTAAAAAAATAACGTAAATCTCTGTTTTGAAAAAAAAGAATCACTCACCATATAAGTTTTCTTTATAACTTTTATTGCAGAAACGTGCCAGTTTGGTTGATCTCGCTTGCCTATGCATTACCTTTAGGTGTTTACGGAGTTTGGGGATCTGTTTTAGATGTTATACTCAATCCCGTTGGCGTTGATCAGGCAAGTTCTTTTAGAAATTTAATACGCTTTAGTTATACAAAAAGATAATTGTATCACACTATTTCTGCGGCTGCTTTTATTTTCTTTTTGTTTCTGATGAAAAAATATACATTAAAATTACCAGAACTGCAAAACTGCAATTCTTTATCTTCCTGTTTATCTTTCTGTATGTATACACAGTGGATTTTGATATATTGTTAAGAATAAGATAGATCTTGCTGGTACGCGTGGGTTTGTGATTAGGTTAGTTGTTATCAACATTGGTTTATTATATTTTCAAGTAAAGGTAAATCCGGTTTCTGAGGTTTTTTGTTTCAAACTCGCCATTTCGTATTCAAAGTGCGGGGTCCCATTTTTGTATTTCTACAAGTAAGTCCATTTTGTTGTATACATCCCAGACGATAAAATCATATTTCATAATAACCGAAGCTGTAGCCTTTTAGACAACAAGGTTAAGTTAGCTTTAAAAAATATACTGTTGAGCTGGCTTTTTTTTTGGTTTCATGTTTGATATGTAAACCGAATATATTATAGTGTCAGATATTTTGATGCCTATGCATTGTTTAGTCTCAAACCCAATCTTCTTGCCACATTTGCAACTAGTTTCAAGTTTTTTTTTTTGAGAATGAAAATACAGGTTTACCAATGTTGAACAAATATGGAAAAAAATGTAATACTGGACAAGGGTTTCCTGAAGTAACCAAAAAATAGGAAGACAAAGATCCAAACATCGTACAAAAGAAGTATTCATATCAAAACCAAATCGGAATAGACGGCTATCTACCATGTGCAATATGAGGATTGAAATCTCATCCGTTATGTCAGGGTTAAAGAATTTAAATTAGTAAATTTTGTATTGATTGATTGAATGGTGATTGCTTAACGTCCACTGGCAAATATGCAAAGCATATTCAAGACGATAACAAGTTCAACATTTATCAATATTGAAAACGGGGTGGGATAGGACACAACAAACCAACGGGGCAACGGTTTTTGACTGCCACTGGAAAAAGGGAGTGACGGGTAAGGACGAAAAATTTAACCTTATGTAGCGGCATAAACCTGCTCTTTTTCGAAAACTACAGAAGGGTTCTTTTGCGTGAAAGGAACGTGGCACTCTCCAAACACGTCACCCACTATGGTCCACGGCCAGGCTTTCCGTGTTTTAACCTGGCAACTCCCCAACGAGAGAGTCTCCCCTTTCTGCCACCTGTGGTTCGCGCTGGGTCAGCTCTGTGGGTCGAACCCTGGAGACCGCTCCGGTGCCCAGTAAATTTTGTAAAACATGTGGTAAAATTCACTATAAGGAAGTCTGACGATTTGGCTGGAGAGTACCCAGTGGTTTCAAAATATAGGTTTACCAATGTTATAAAAATATGGGAAATTTGCCAAATTTCGCTGGGCACGTGTTTCAAGGAGTATCCTCACATCAGCAGCATCTAAACCAAAATATCCGAAGACCAAGATCCATTCATCAGCGCGACGCATAAATTCAACGAGTTATATATTTTTGTCACATTTACAAATTTCATTTGCTAGTAACTTAGAATTAAAGTTACCTTGTTCATTTTAGTCCAAACACAAAAAATCTTCTTGTTGAATATAAGCAAATTTATAATATACCGAGTCCTTTTGATACCAGAAGAAACATATGATTGTTCAAAACATTTGTTCTGGCTGGAATAAATATATGATGTTTCTTATGTGCAATGATATTTTACTTCCAATGTGGTAACACATGCAAGGTTATGTAAGGTCATAATCCATATCTGGTATTTTATAGGCTAAAGATTCAAATCCGGTTTTTTGGTTGCGAAGCATGCGAATGATTGAAGCGTGGAAATTCTATTGTTAAGATAGATTTGAAATCACAAGATTTCATGGTTTTCCTTAAATTCATGTCCTTAGTTCGAGTACTTGTAAAAATTCCCCAAATTTAAAAAAAAAAACATTACATCGTTTTGTAGTCACCTAAATGATTTAGATGTCGACGCAACAACTGCAACTATGAGATCGTTACAATAATCAACTTGCACGAAGAAAATATGATTAAAGTGTGAGGTGTTGCATTGATTTATCGGTTTTGTAACATTGCTCGATTTTTTTTTATATTTCATTGTTTTTTTTTAATTTCAGACCGAAGTTGGCTGGATAGGCTTTTATGCTACGATGGCTGGGTGCTTTGCAAGTTTATTAATTGCTAGGTAGGTCCTTCAAGAAACCAGATATTGTTATAAATATGATTCAAATGATGACAATGTTAATTTGTTTGAAATCTCTCAACGTATATACATGTTATTATTTTACTATAATAACGTTTTCAGCTTCCTTAAGCTGATTAAACTGTGGAAAGTTTCGGTCCGATTTATTTTCGATATTGTTATACTTTTTCAAATTTTTAGTTTCAAGAAAGGTCATTTTAACGGTGCGTGCACATCCACTTTTAAGCGAGATTACATGTTTGTTTTCTAAATAACCATAGTTTTCCCGGTACATCTAAAAGTTAAACCGTTTTTGTTGTTCTTTAGAGACACGATTCATAAAATGTCAAAATATTTACCAGATTTGAATCTGAAATGTTGTTCAAGTAAATGTTTAAATCGAAGGACCAAAACAAAAATGCTGCAACTTATTCAACATCTGTACACTATATGCAACAGTTCTATTTATCAGAACCATACTGTTAACCTAAAATGAGAGATAGTAAACCTAAACACTGAAGTGATTATTCCAACAATCGGGGTTTCTCATTTGACCCTCGGTCAATCAAATGTTGGAACCTTAAGCCTCTCGCAAACTATGCGATTTTTCAAAAATTCAAATCACATTACTGGAAAAACTAGTTTTGGGGCCCTTGTGTAGACCCTTGGACCAAAATAGAACATTTAAATATTATTGACAGTTGACATGTTATTTGCAACTATGCTTTTAGATCTGGATTTTATTCAAATCACATTGAAAGTGTTAAAATGGCAGACATATATTTTAATCGGAAAACAGACAAGACCGTAGCAAACAAGAAAGAAACGAAAAAACTAAGACAGATCGCACAACCTAAAACTGAAAACAAAATCTAGAGTCACACGATACCTACAAAAACTAGGGTTACAGACCTGAGTCTGAGGTGTCAGCGATATCACGACTTTCATTTTAAGCCATTTAAAGGAATTCGAAGATACCAAAGGGGCAGACAGAAATCGTCAAGTCGGAAGACAGACAAGACCATGGCCAACGAAATGAAACGAAAGACAAACACAAACACGTTTACCTAAAATTTAGACAGAGTCAAAGAATATAGTGATATCCGGAAAAAGGGAGAAACAATTCAGAATTCTTAATAGTAAATGGATATAAAAACTGCACGTTATACTTAACTATACATAAGAACAATACCCCATACGTTATACTGTAAATTCATAAATTATTGCGTTCATTTATTATTGCGATTTTGAACTTTCCTTCAAAATGCGAGATTAATAAATGCGATTTAAGAAAGCCTTCCTGAAAATATGGTTAACAGATATAAGAATGTGAGTTATTATTTTTGCGATTATCACCCAGTCGCATTATTCGCAATAATTAAAACATCGCAATAATTTCTGAATTTACAGAATTATCAAGTCAATCTGGCAAACTAAATTGGTATTAACCTCAAACTTATAGCACAGGAAGAGTTTTTGTTTCAACAATAGTATAAAGATTCACCTGAAAGTCTCAAACACAATAATGCAGGCAAAATGAATTAAACTCAAAAGAAATTTCCTGGGAAAATATATATTTAATTGTAGAAATAACTCTGTAAAAATCCTCTTTTTCTGTTAAAATATTCTGATTTTTAAAGAATTTTAAAATTAAATCTTAGTTTCAGTTTTTTTCTGTTTTAAAAAACCAAGCAAACTGGGAAAAAATTTTGTTGCGGTAACACGCTTAATGTCAAACCCGTTTATTCAGATTTTGTTATGTAGATAACAATTTATTTAACCCGAAAATGACTATTTATTTAAAAATGGGTAAGTTTTATTCACAAAAACGTTTAATGAGTCAGTCCGATAAAAATAAACTAATGACATTACTGTTAAACATAGAAACAGAAAAAGGAAGATCACTGGGAATGAAAAAATGATATTAGGCATTTCGAAAAAAAGAAACCGTGTAGAAATTATTTTTCAATAGATCGCCCAAATTTCTTGAATAAAGTCGCATTTAATACAGGATTCTTAATTTCTTGTTTAAAATATTATTTAACTGAGTGGTGCGATGGGTAGAAGTGTCACTGAACATGCTTGATGATGCATTCCAAGCAGTCAGATTTAGAAGAACAAAAAAAAAATATGGGATATTGTTCTTATGTATAGTTAAGTCGTGATTTTTTGACAGATTTGCTGATATCTTTATGAAACATATGAAGTTGTTTCTTATATGTCTGTTTCTTGGTGGAGGGGCATCTTATGCATGGTTCACATTGATTTGTACAGGCGTACTCAGTTTTTCAACAGGTAGGATCAAATTATTAGATACAGGTTAAAATCAATCCCCTGAATGTTTTGTAGACTACATAAGCGAATATCTATTTTTAAAAATGAGACAAACGATGATTCTTTTCTTTTTGAATTTTTTAATTCAACACGTGACTAGTTTAACGAAGTACTAGTCTCGTGGCCTGTATAACGAAATACTAGTCTAACACCTAACTGAATTAAAGAACATTGGTATGTCCGATTTTTGCTTTATATGTTCTTTGATTTGTTTTCTATTTTGGATCTTTTATCTCGATAGTCTATTTTTGGAATATGAATTTAGACAAATGAAATGCATTTAGACGTCAAACTTAGTCCCATCAATTATTTGAAAGCCTAAAGATGGGCTATTTAATATTTGGAGTCGCCCCCGTTGAACAAAATTTGGGTTTTTTTTTGTTTTGTTAACAGAAATGTAGTTAATTAAATAAGCTCATTCCATGCAATTAAATCAAACTATGGCGTCTTATGAGAAATGCCTTTCTCATTTAAGAGTTTGGCTTAATTATCAAAAACATAACTTTTTCGAAAAATTTTATATTGCAAGATATATTGTATTCATGTGCAATTTATTGTTCTGACTCTGGTTTAAAATTATTCTTGGTAGTCAATTGCACGACGCATTTGTCTGTGCATGCAGAAAATTGCACAGATCTTGGTATATCCTCGTTACACGCGTATTTCATGTATTTAGGACTGTTTTATCATGGAGCAATGTAAGTTGATGAATTTGGTTTTTAGAAAGTTATGTTTTTGAAATACAAAACATATTTCGACCATTCAATTTTTCTCATTTTATCTTCATCAAGTGATCATGTTCAATGTATTATCAGCATATTAACAAGTAGACTCTTTCTTAATGGTTTTTCAATAATACGAATGAAAAGGCTGGTTGCGAAAAAAACAGTAAAAATCTATTTAAAAAATGCTCAAAATAAGAAAACAATATTTTTAACATGTTTTAAGGCTACCTAGCTAAAAGAAGTGTTATAATACGTGATTATGCAAGGTGTGGGCACCATGCAGTTTTCTCATCCATTTCGCTATTCCCAGTAGCCTAGGATAATGCACCCACATTCATTAAATAACTGTTTACTATTGGGACAATATTCACAAATACAATTGACAGTAATGCTAAATTGTGCTAAAGTAGGAACTTTTCAAAGAAATTCATGATAGAAAATTATTTGAAAAGGGGTAATTTTTAATAATTTATTATCTAACTAATCATCGCATAATCTTTTTGTGCAAAAGCTGCATTCATTAAATAAACAAACTATGTGCGTATTTAGAGCGTAAATTTTAAATTTGTGTCGAGTTTTTTCATCTCACAATATTTCTTTGCAGTCATTGAACGCGTCCCTCGGCAAAAACAAAAGAAAAAAATAAATATATGTTTACCTTTATAATTTTATCAGATGGTTTTCATACAATTTAAAATTATTTGACGTTTTGTTTTATGTGTAGAGCTTTACTTACTAAACCTGCTTTAAAATCTTTTATATTTTCAGTTTGATAAAAAAAATTCTGAAAAACTTATTCTCGGACCATTTTCTTGTATTGTGAACGGGTTAACAATTTTTCCAGTTTTTAATTGAAGTGATCGTACTTTGGGGGAGTGTTATAGATCACTGCCTCTTAAATGTTTTACTTTATTCATGGAAAATATATTTTCACCACCAGTTTTATTTGTGATTTTACGCCACTTTCAACATTTCAGTCATATCTTGGTGTTTATTTATGGAGGAAAATGGAGCACCAGTAGGACACCATTGACTTTGAATAGGAATCTGATAAACCCTTCCTAAAGACCAAATAAAAAGAAAATGAAAACTCACAGCCTTCTCTCATGTGTGAAAAAGTTTTATTTTATATGTTGTTAATATATATTTATGTATTTTTCAGTTCAGATTTATGTTTCATGCATACTTGGGTGTGTATTCCTAAATGGCGGTATTCCACTGTTTTACGAACTTTCTTGTGAAGTTTCCTATCCTATAGCCGAGGGCATTACTGGTGCCTTCCTCACACTGTTGAATAATATATTTGGAGTTGTGTTTTTATTAGCATTACAAATTCCCAACATAGGTAAGTTTATCGAAATGTTACTACCAAAAGTGAGGTCTAATTGCAAAATATTCAATACATATATGTATGCCTATAGTATTAAGAATTTCCTATCAATGTCTGCTTTTGATAAGGAAAACAATTCGGGTTTACGACATCATCCAAAATATATTTTTGAATATATATGATGAACACCTTTGCTCCTCACATTCAAAACGTTACTAAGCATAATATAATAGTCGTGAATAGTTACATCAAATAGAAATATTATTAGAATGTTAAAAGAAGAGCTTTTATACTTTTTTAATATAAAATTAACTGAAACTGTTCTTAAATTTACAGGAACCGCTTGGATGAATTGGACATTATTGGGAAGTATTGGTGTCGGGTTATTGTTTATGTGTGTATTTCCAGAATCATACGGAAGGACTGATTTAGATATTACAATAGATATTCCTGGACCTACGGAAGAAAATGAAAAACAATATGGAAGTTCATCAAAGAATACGTTTGCCGATGATATTATTATAAATAAAGACATTTTGACAAACACTGAAGACAAAGCCACATCTTAACTCAAAATGTTCTGTAGATCTTTTCTTAACTATTCATCTCTACCTTCTGTTATACCAGTCTGTTTCAAATCTCATTGATTTTGTATCATTAATATTTATTCAATTAATAAAACAATTTTTGTTGAAGTTAGCTGTAATCTCAAGGACTAAAACCTGTCAAATGTGGAAGTATTATATTGTTTTTTTAGTCGTCATAAAATTGCGTGTTCTAAAATTTTCTTCAAAGCAGTTATTATGTCATGAATAACATACCGTTCATTTGTAAAATCATTCAACCTGAATGTGTAATCTTAGACCTTATTCAAAGTAAATTTTAAACTTCCTGGTTAAAAACCCGTTTTTTTAAAAAAAAGAATGGACTGGATATTTTGTTTTTTCTTTGTAATAATTATCTGTGAAAACAGTAAGTCTTAGAAGCATAAAATATTGTCATAACTTATCATTTGTGTACTCTAAAATGTCACATTCGGTTATGCATTAGGGTTAGAGAATTTATATATACCGATCGTTAATAAAATTGGTAGTGTTTTATGGTTAGACAAGAAACATAAACCAATCAGCTAATAATTGAATTTTCCTAAACAAATGAAATATCACCGGGTTTTTACTACAATGAGTAGCACGACGGGTGTCACTAGTGGAGCAGGAGTTGCTTACCCTTCCGGAGCACCTGAACTCACCCTGGTTTTTGTAGGG
>JAULBM010322595.1:0-13446 GCA_032357055.1 Geukensia granosissima | reverse complement strand
GCCAATCAAACTTTTTCATTTAGTGTTATCAGTTAATGATAACATTAAAAAGTCGTTTGATAAGCGAATTATCAATGTATTTAAGAAATAGATAAGTTGCATCAATCATAAGAGAAAATCATGTTTATGTATTAGGAAGCGTGAATAATTCGTTTTAGCCATACTGCATCTTCTTCATCGAGAAAATTTAAAACTGCAAATGCATTTTTCTTTGGTCCCGCTTCGGCTTTATAAGTATTTAAGTTTTATTTGAAATATTTCCATTTTCATCTGTTTACTACATATACATGTATTGCCGTTTATTAATTTTCCTTTGATGGCCCCGTTTTAATTGCAGGGACGTATTCACTATAGCGACAGTAAGTTTAAAGGAGAATTATTACCTGCCAAAGGTAATAATTAACAGGTAAATGAGAATTATTAACCTTAGAGGATTATTTAATTCGGAGTAGGTTTTATTTGAACAAAAGATTCTATTGAAGAATAGAATCGACCACTAGGATTTGTAAACAAACATACCTTGCATAACAAAAGAAATTATACGAATCGGTTTGTAAATTGCCTTTATATATTTAGTTATATTAATTTGAGCTTAAAAAAAAAGTTGTGGCAAAAATAACCCTACCCCAACAGGTTTTTGACAAAAATCCCAAGTTTTTGGTCTGCCAACTAACATATATTAATGTGACCTTATATGCACATTTTTCTAATGTTTCTTAATACATTTGATGACTTTGTTGTTTTCATTGTCCTAATGTTATTTCTTTTGCCCGTTATGGTATTGAAATATCAAAAAAACCCAATTTGGAAAATTTCAGAATTTTCCCATTTTCTATTTATTTTTAATATGCTAGACAACTGAGTTATAAGTGGCTATAAACTCATATTAAATAAGTAATAGTTATATAAATCATCGAATGAGCCCAATATTTATTCAAAAGTGGTATTGATTGGCAATTTTTGCAAAAAATATTATACTTACCCCTAATTTGTTTGAATAAATTGCAAAACAACAATCCATGTGTGAAAAAGAAACAATAAATTTTGCTTCAAAAATGTAAATTACCTTTTAATGATCATACAAAGCATAATTGATCATGTGAACACCATTTTTGTCCGAATTATGACCTTAATCTGTGATTAATGTGTGATTAACCGATTTCAGATTTCTGTTAAATTTCAGTAAGGCAAATGAGCCCGAAATTTCATTCATAAAGTGATTTAAATGGGTAATTTTGGCGAAAATAATACCCTTACCTCTAATTTTTTACTGAGTTACAAAAATACAAGCCATGTTTTAAAAAAGAAACAATAAATTTGGTTTTTAATAATGTAAATTATTTTTTTAATTATAATACAAAGCACAATTTATCATGTTAACACCATTTTTATATGTATTAAGGCCTTAAAGTGTGAAAAATTGGTGATAAGCAGATTTCAGATTGCTATTTAATTTCCGTAAAAACAGTTTCTTTAAGATTTGGAGGTTCCTGATGGTAAAAAGGAAACTCTTTAGAGATGTTAAATCGATCGTAATATTTTACATTTTTACTCGCGCGCTATATTGGTCGCGCGACAAAAGATAAATCATTTTTTTCATTTTAAATATATCATATATTCAATCTGTTGCCCCCTGCTCACCAAAGGGAAGGTGAAATTCTGATTTTGAGCAGAATATATAGTTCGGTATACCACTTTATCTGTTTAAAGTCTAAAAATCTTGGAATAATACTAGGATATGTCTTAAAATATCTATAGTGACGCATTTAAAATAAAGTCCATTGTACTGTTTACAAATTGATAAAAAGTTGCACCCTGTAATCTATAAGTTTAATCAATTATTTGTATTACGCGGTAATTCTCACGCAGAAATTTAGCCAACGGTTGGTTAAAAATATAACTTAAAAAATTTAACCAAACGCTTAATCACACTAAGGTTAAGAGAACATATTCTTTCAGTTTTAATATTAGTCATAAAATTTGTTTATAACTTCTTTCTTTACGAGAAATATAGTCACGCAATTTACATAATAATTACAAGAACCATCGATTGATATATGGTGAAAGTAGCGCGATTAATATGTAGACTTTTTAATGTTTGGAGATTTACGAGATCGATATATATACATAATGTCCATTGACACCAACGGTAAACTGTTTATCGCTGAATTACCATGTAAAGTCAGTGACGTCGTATTCCTTATGACGTCAAAAACAATTAAATAAACGATATTTTCACATCAGCGTAGTCGCATAATAATAGAATTCTCAAGCCAGGAAGACCACAGGAAAACACATAAACCAGCGATTAACCCCCAGTACGGTAAAAGTGTCATAAAAAAAAATTCCGATTAGCTAACCATACAACTATGACGTTAAAACATAAAACATAATTCGCCTGATGTCGCTTTATGCATCTAAAAATTTTAAATCAGAAAATTATTATTCGTTTAAGGTTCATCTAAAGATATTGTTCGAAATGGCCACTAAATTGGGTACAGCAATAACTATTCAGTTTCTGTAATTTTAAATGATAGCAGGACCTAGTTATTGAAATTATTTTTACTGTTAAATTCAATTTCTGTACCTGATATTTGACATTTCTCCCGCGTTTACTTTGCAATTCTGTGCCTGTAATTATATGTCAATTTTTACGGACAAAGTAAACACATCAACTACAGGTCTTAATTTTTTCAGAGAGCGATGATGCTGAGACAAAAAACAGCGTTTTGTAAACCAGTAAAAGTACGTATCAGCTTTAAATTTTGATTGGATTGGTAGTTCATTCCAAATTCATATTTTTTACAACTCCTTTGTTGAAGATTTTTTAAATGTTCATAGACCCCCTGTATTATGTGCATGTCCCAAGCTAGGAGTCGAGGTAATTCATTAGTCTTCATGGTTTTTTTGTATTAATTGTATACCATTGATGCAATATTTGATTAATTTTATGTAAACACGTTTTATTTGTTTGGGGCGATCTCACGCTCGTTTTAAAAAGTGGGTTTCCACCACTTAAAGGCCTTCTGATGACATCATTATTTAATAATTTCCTCCGTTTCTTATGGAAATGGAGTTTGGTCTCATTGACATTATCTTTTCTAATTTCACAGTTATCAAATTGACCAACTAAGGAATGCTGAATTGCTAGTAAAAAGAGAACGTATTTCCCTTCTAATTCTTTAGGTAATGAATTCTTGATGCAGGTTTTTAAGCAATGCGATTTGTCGAGGTATGAACTTTGTTGTTAAGAGGAAGCGAAAGAAATCAGAACGACCAGACAAATGGGAAAAGTCGACAAACACGACATTTTCGGGAACGCCAACAAGACGGAACACCATTCATATACACATAAACCCCAAAACAAATACAAAACTATGAACGGACCCCACAAAAAACGGGGTGGATCTCATATGGTCCGGAAAGAACAGCAGTTCCTGCCTTTGAAAGACACCCGCCACATTGTCCAATTTCCAATCCGGTGTTAGTCACATAAGGCTAAAGGGGGAAATTTTATGGATCACAACCTCCAGGCGGAAAAAACAGCCTGTTTAAGTTATTTGGTAACTTCACTAGAAAAGTTCCGTCTTCATCTGTGAAACGGATATCTCATAATCGCCGACAAGATTGTGGTGTCGACTGTAAAATTTCTGTAGTGATGACTACAAGCGTGTCTGTCAGCGACCCAGCTCTGTCTAGAAAATCGCTATATTTGAAACATGCTCATGAAAAACGTATGATCTTGGAGATGTATACACAACACGCCGAGGCAGGTGGAATGTTACTGCCAATAAACGGGAATTTGACTATTGGAAAGTTGAAGTCATCACGTTTATTTTATAGTTTTGTGTGAAGCCTTCCTCCATAATCAATATCAAGGTGATGACCAAGGTATGAGTCTTTTTGGGAGTGTCCTTTGTGTTTTTGATTTAAAGCTCTTTGGATAATGATGTGAATATTTCACCAAATCGTGCATTCTTCAGTGAGAGAACATCATCTTTAAAACGAAAGTTGAAATTAAAGATTTTTAACTATCTTTCTTTGTCTTCTGTGACAACTGGTCAGCTGGAAAACTCGTCCACCAAGCTGAACAAAGGTGTTGTCAATTAGGAAATCTTACATCGTTGTAAAATCCGCTCTGTATATTTTTTTCCGTTTGTGTTCCGTTAAACAAAACATGTTTGGGTTCTACCGACAACGATGTGTTTGTACCGTCTTTCTTCTGTTTTTGGAGAAAGCAACTGTGAATTATCTTTTAGTCTTCATTTGAGAAGTGCCGGTGGTATTGCTGTATAGAGTGTGAAAAAGTCAAATATCATAATGCTGTAACAAGTGGGAAGAGATCATGAATTTAAAATTTTTATCAGGTCTTTGGAGTTCTGTATTATCCAAATCTGATTTATGCCACTTCTTATATAGTTTGTGTTAAGTTTAAAAGCTTTGAGAATGGCTTGGTTGACCATTTGGCAGATCCGGAATTAACACGCTCTTTGTAAGGACACTTGTGTAACTATGGTATCCAATCTATTTTGAAAGTATTATAGCTGTGTTAAGTTGGATTGCCATGTATGATCTCCATACCTAAAGCATTTATGTAATTTTTGCAGACAAAAATGGTAATATTTGGAGCCTTATCTGTTAGAACGAAAACATATCTGTTATGAATGATAGACAAAGTTTGATGACATCTGGATTTTTGACAATAGAAGTCGCTTTCGTACTAATGGATGTTTTAGGTTTGCTCAAGTTACCTGACAGCTTTCATCCATTCTGAAAGGGAATCAACATCCTCTTTTATTTCGTTTTTCCAATTTTCTTGATAGTCCATTCTCAGAATAGCTGAAAATTGTATTTCCAGTTGATGGCTGTGGCTCGCGATATTAAGGTCCTTTAGAAAGGATGTTTATGAGAGCTTCGTTCTCAACAGTATACATATCCCCTGCAATGGCGTGGCCAGCAGGACAACATTTGAATGAGGAATTGGCACAAGAGCATTCATGAGGTTTACCCTTTAGGTCACCAATACGTAGATATTGCAATACACGTTTATAGATCAATATCTTGGGTGTACTAGGTGAAGAATAGATATAGGAAATGAAAAGAATAGATTAATCTTAGAAATATGGTTAAAAATTTTGCCTGTAACAGACTTATGGTGTAAGATATTGCCAAGATTTATGGCGTCCAATCTTTTGTTTGTAATGGAAGGCGAAGGAAAGTTACAAGTTTACTTTTTATTTTCATGCGATGTCACAGGTTTGAACACACGATATTGACTTATATCAAGAAATATTAAGTACGAGCTGTAGTGTTTTAGAGTTTTTTATTCCACCTTTGTTGAAGACTTGTGGAGATTTGAACAAGGGTACGAATAGTTTTTTGTAAACATTCTTTGTATAATGAATTAGTCGTAGAGAGTTCTAATGTGATGCATTCCGTGAAGTTTTGGAATGAATTGAAGAAGACCATCGACTGATACCTCGTGCATTTTAGAAGTAGGTGATGTATAATGACGATGGTCATGACTTCGTTTATGTCTAGGATTATTGTAAATAATGTTTACGTCATTAATATCGCTGCACCTGGAACTTGATAAATTGTCTATACTATCACTTTTGTCTTTAAAAGCATAGATCATTTCCGCGTTCCCATCTTTCTAACCCAGTATTCTTCCCTCTGTCAACGGAAGGATGTATCAATGTTCGGATTATTAGATGTATGGCATATCTTTTTTGAAATTTGAACTCCCATTGATAAGAATGAATGCCCCTGTTGGTTAAAATGTCTCGTTTAGCCTTCATTATGTTTCGCTAACGTAAACGAGTTCACACTCTAAACATTACATTCTAAACCGTAGACGAAGTTGGTAATTTTAATGTTATTAACCCATCATTAAATATTGTTCATGACCCTTATTTTTATATGAAATTCTATGTATCTGGCAGTCATCGTACATATAGACTAATTAGACTGGAGCAACGAAGAGGTCTATGTACATATTTGGAGATTACTGTCTTTTTTGTCCGAATAGTCAGAAGTTACGTGTTTTATTGGACTGATAATCTTTAGTAGCAATCTTAAAAAATAAAATTGCGGTGACATATAGACCATCTGTCCAGTCTACATTGTATATTTACAGGTTAAGATACTTATTTTATTAAGTAAAAATGCTCAGATTGATTTGTTACAGAATTCATATTTCCATTAAGCTTTATTATATATATTATAATAATGAATACGTATTTACTTGGAAGTTATTTTAATGTCATTGTACCTCCTTCTCTTAACGAGGACCAGTTTTACAAGAATAAATAGTTTGCTATCAGTTTGGCTGAACAAACTGGTTAGAGAGAATGACCTTCACCTGTGAATCTGGTTTTGCTTAATTTAATTTATCTATGCTGTTCATTCTAAAGGTTCAGCATTAAGATAGTTTTTACCAGTTTCTTTTGTTCATTTAAGCGCCGTACAATATGGATTGTCACAAATGTTCGAAAAAATAACACAATATAGTAAAAGCTTCTACTTACAGCAAGGTCTGTTGGCGTAACATTACAATTTGTTGGAATCTTAGCGCATAAAACTGTTTTCTCGTTTCAATACAAATGTAAAAATTTTTTATTTGGTATTAGAATCAGATGTATACGAAATGACTCTATTTTATTGAATAGTATAGAAACAATAGGGTTGTTACAATGTTTCTTAATTTGTCAATGTTAAATTTATTCTTATACTACAGTGTTGTAATTTATATTGTGTTTAAATTGCCATAATTTATGTGTTCTTTGTTTGATAGAAGAATATCCCTGCCTACAACATAGTGCAAGAGGATAGCTCCAAAAATGATACAATCGCAAATTCTTTGTCGACCATATGTATGACAAACGATTTATCAGACGTTACCTTTTGTTTTCCGAGTGAAAATAACTTACGTTTACCTGCCCATCAGATGATCCTAGCGCTGAGAAGTCCAGTGTTTAAAGCAATGTTTTATGGCTTATTTCCTCAAAGTGGAGATGATATAGAAATACAGGATATAACAGCTGATGTTTTCAAAGCTGTGCTAAGGTATATTGTTTTAATGATAATAATTGTTTTGATCAGTGTAGAAAATACATGTCTATAGTGGGTGGTATACTTTGAAGCGAAACTTAAAAATATATCTAGGGGAAGTTCCTCTTTAAAATTTTTATAACACCCAATCCCATTAAGGCACTGTGAACTTCAAAAACATAGAAACATATGTTCAATAATGTTCGTGCATCGTTTAAAAGCGGATATTTAATGTAAAAAGTGAAACCATTATAGCATGGCCTTTCTACAATTGTTCTTTTTCATTTAGTTTCACAATTTTGTATAAAATGCACTGTCAGAAACTGAAAATTTTCTGTTTACTGATCATCGAAGTTTTGAATTATAATATTGACCAGCATATCTTCCTTTTTTCCTATCCTTTATTTAGGTTCAGTTCCAGCTCTTTCCAAATCATAATTATAAATTGTTTTAAAGCAGGTTATTGCACAATCTAATTTTCTTAAGATTGGTTATTGTACTGCGGTCCATTTGTTTAACAAAATGCAAATTGATTCCCACAAATTTTATCATGCAATGGCAGTATATGACAGACCCGTATCTGACTGGCCAATTTTAATATAGAAAAATAGTCATTAAACAGCAGATTTGTTTTCTATTAACTCGCTGTTTCATAAGAAATTTCTTGAATTTTTGTCAATTTTCCCATACTTGACGGAGGAAGCCTTTTTGGATACTTAATACGTGTATGTAGAATGTTTAACATTTTAATGAACGAAACCTTTATATTACCAGCAAATAATTAAATCAAGAATTCTGTTGCAATACATTGATTGGTGAAATCATAAAATTTAGTAAATTCTTTCATATATATAAGTTTAAAGTTTAGTGGCACCTACAAAAACTTATATCTATAACCTTTAATAGAAGTCCAGTGTAGAGTACCCATGTGAGAGATCAAAAGTGCAGAGTTCAAAGATACAAGACAAAGAAACAAACTAAATGATAAAACGAAAACAAAAGGAATCTACGAACTGCTTAATAGAAATGTTGTAAATTAAGCTCGCAAATTCAAATACAATTCATTAGGACTTTTCAGTTGTAATGAACCTTACTCTTTGGTCAACAATTTACATTTAAACTTAATTGTAGTTAAAATTTGTTACATTTTTGTCCTACATGCTATCGATACATTTTATTTTGGCATTTGTACAATACGTTGTTTTCTTTATGTATTAATGATATTGCTATACTACATTATTATCAAAACCAGCTGACCTTGTTTTAATTGTTTTAATCTTAGATTAAGAGAACCAGTTATATTATCCTTTGTGTTTTTGGATTTTGAACACGCTATCAGAAACAGCGAGGTCTGTATATCTCTTCTTGTATTTGTAATTGTCTGCATACGATGTATCGATTTCAAAACTTTTAATCAATAGTTGATTTTAAAGGTTTGTTTTGATGCCATTTTGTCACACCACTGTCCCTGGTTAGATTTGAGCGCTCACAAACATGTTTGACATCGCCGCATACTTTATTTGCATATCTACGCCAGGAACCTGTAGTCCAGTGGATGTTGTTGTTTTTATATTTTACTTTTACTTGTTTTTTAACACATTTGCTGATTATTTTCACATTTGAATGTCACCACAATTTAGATCTTAATTCACTATACAACGCTTTATTATTTTTTTATAACATATCCTCTTTGGATAACTGTCTCATAGAAAATCATCCAACATCTCCTGTTTCTAAATGCATTTATATCTTGTTATCGTCAGTCAGTTAATTCATTTTACAATCAGAAACATATAATTTAATCTTGTTATCCAATTTACATCATGAGCCATTATTTTTGCTATGACCAGAACAAAGTCACTGTGTGTTTTAACTGTGTACTTGTGTCTAAAATCATGGCTTCTCATTGCGGTTTTATTATAAATCTATCTAACAAGTTGTTCAATACATTTTTTATTCTTTTCAACGAAAAAAAAATGTTTATACTTAGGAATTGCAGTTTTATAAATATTAGCAAGAAGGTTTAAAAAATAGGGAACCAACTTTATTTTAATGATAATGATATTTTTTCTTATTAATTCATCTTAGCAGATAGGGTTACTTCGTTCAAATTTAACCTCATTATGACATTTCTTCAATTTTACGACATTTAGTCCTTAAAGGTGTAATGATCAAGCTTTTCCACTAAAATCCAGAGGTATATAATGGATAAATTAACGACATTTTCTATATTCCCCGCCTTAATGCTTTTTTCTGAATCATGGCAAGAAATATACAAAAAGTTTTATTCGCGCTTGAAGTAGTGTTTTTTAATTGATTCGTGAGGTTGCACGGTAAATATCATGCTAAAATGGGACAATCGAATGGTTAAACAATGACAAAAATTTGAACAAGGTATAAAATGGGCATGTAATGATTCTCTGTAACCATTAACATCCAATAAATACAATACCCGTAACTTCTTAGTCAAAATACACCGTTATGTTACGAAAACGTTTTTTTAGAACTTGCTTGACAATAAAAGAGTAGAACCCCACCCATCAATATTTGATCAACTAAATTGGTAAAATTGTGTGCATTTTATTTTGAACAGACCTGGGCTAAAAGAGGTTCGTCATGAAATAAACTAAAATTTTGAAATTGTTGCCGTTTGTCATCAACATTTTATATACCCTTCGCTCGCATGGGCAGCTTGGATATTTTCATATAATGTTTGCCCTTTTTTGCGTGTCTGAGCAAGGTTTCAAGGATGCAATTGCCGGCAATCACATCAGTAGAAACAGAATACAGTCTGGCACTCGATGATTTTCAATTCACACGTTTTTATTGCAGAAAAAATGTCAGGGGGCCTGCTGATAGGAACCAAACCGGGTCGGTTTTGATAAGGGCTTAATATTGTAAATAGACTTGAAAATGCTGATAATGAAAGAAGTTGCATTTTAACATGATTTACAAAGAAAACCGATTTCATATTATAAAACAAAGTGTTGGTAGCACCTAAAAACTCTAAAGTCAAAGCATTGTTTCAAGAAAAATGGTCCATTTTGAATGAACATCAGTAAAGATGTTGAAAAGATACAGTTTGCATCTTTAAAACATTGTCATTTATAAAATTCCATTATCGTTATCTTTATATTTGGCCTCCATCAGGAACTATTTATCTCATTTGGTCCATAAATGTAACTACAAATTTATACAGTTTCACTGATCTTCCTATTTTCGGCCCCTATCGTGTTTGATGAAGGGTAAAATTCGGCTTTTGAATATTTCTTTTTAACGTATGTAAGATCCGGATCGTGTCTTTGTGGAATATATATGAAAATGAAAAATGTCAGAGAGACTGCACTCCAACCACGAGAAAAACTTATTAATTTATAAATCTAATGGTCTCCATAAGGCTTCAACAATGGTGGAATACCACTCCTTGTGAAAAGCTCTAAATCGCCCAAATAAAAAAACGTGTATGCGTAAAACGATAATGCTCTTACATGAATATTATCTAAAATATATATTCCATTGTTTTTTCAAGAAAGATAAAATGCTTCAGACAGCCTGCTCGAAATCATAGAAGCTAACCAGTAAAGTTCTTAATTTTCTTAGACTGTTTCACAATGTCAGGTGTCCTTTGTTTACTCGTGTGAACACATAATACTCGAATTTGTTAGGTTGGTTTTCGACATAACGATTTTTATTGACAAAGTTTAAAATTTTTTAATTAATTTGGCATTGCATTCATCTTCTTAGATCGCCGGACATACTGTGTTTGATGAGATCTCGCGTTGAGAGGCTTGATGTCTTAGCAGCAGAAATCTCACCCTGGGCTTGCTTTCAGTAACTGCGAGCATTCATTACAAATTTATTTTCTTTTTGCATGTTTTTTTGCTTAGTATATTTATTGTAATTAAGGTACTCTATATTCGGATTGGATGACCTTTTATTTGATTTTTACAGTACAGCGGTTACTACGTTTATTTTCTTTGAGTTGAGGAAGAGTTCGGTACAAATTAAACTAGTTTAACACCACCATGTCTCAAGTCAGGAACTTTGGTGATAGGTTTGTCTTTGTTTTTTAATGTTTTGTTTCATGTACATTTTTGATAATATTAAGGTAAGATCACAATTATTTTACGTATATAAACGATTTTTTTTTATCTGGGGCGATTAATAGCTTTTCACAAGAAATCGTTCTCCACCCTTGTTGAAGGCCTTGTGGAGACTTCTAGAATTGTAAATTCCCTCTTTGCTCTTGGGTAAAGTGTAGTCTCTCTGACATTTACCCCATATCTTTTCATTTTCATATTTAAATGATTTTCAATGTAATCGCTTTAGGCTTTATACCGTATATTTTTTTCACATACCAAATAGCTAGATTTATCATTTGATTTTATAGATATCTCTACACAGACAAAGTACAAATAAATACAGAAATAGTCATACCTTTGGCATATGCTGCACAAAAGTATCAACTCGACTCGCTTTCCCATAAAAGTGAAATATTCTTAACAGATAACCTTTCTGCTGACAACGCGTGTACCATATATGGGTATGCCAAGTTTTCAATGGAGAAGTTGAAAACGAATGTACAGAAATTCGTCGCAGAACATGCAGGCGATGTCATGAAAGGCGACGATTTTCTCAGTCTTTCATCAGAGAATATGGCTGATATTCTTAATCTTGATACGCTTTGTCTACAAGAGGTAACCGTTGTTAAATCTGTATTGAAATGGGCCGACTATCAGTTGTCAAAAACGAATCCTACCGTTAAAATCGACGGATCAGCTAGAAGAGAGTTGCTTAAAAATGGTGGATTGCTTTTTCTTTTGGCAATACCGTTATTGTCGCTTGATGAATACACTACGATTGTTATTCCCAGTGGTATTTTAAATGAAAAAGAACAACTTTATATGTTCAAAGCCATTACAATGAAAGATTCCTTATATGAGTATAGTAAATTCCGAATCAAACCAAGAAAAGACACTAAGATAGTCAAAGTGTCATTTGATGAGATATGTGGTTCTATTACGTATGATAATGTTGGATATATGCCACACATGGGGGGAGATTATGAACGTATTGTGGTCAATCCATCTACAAATATAAGACTTTTTTCAGTTATAATTGCACCTAGATACCAATGCTGCGAAGCAATACAAGATACATTAAGTATCACATGTACAATTGGGAAAAAACTTATAAGGGAACAGTTGATCACGGATCTGCCTGTAAAATTGAAATTAATCATGATATTGGTATGAAAGAATACTGTGAATTATATTTCAAGGCGAGCAGGCAGACTAATGTCCAGGGATTTTTGAATGCTGGTATACAACAGATTCAAGCGGTAAAAGTACAGAGAAATTGTCGATTACCTTATACTGGACAAATAACATTACAGTTAAGTTTCGAAGGTGTGTTTTTGGTTGAAAGTTTTGATATGATGCAACTTCCTAATGCAAAAGGACGAACAACAAGACAGTTTTTTCCTTAAAGAATCCAGTATTCCTAATCAAGACTGGATTTGATTAACACTTTTGAATAGAAATGCAAAATTGTATTTGTCTATAAGCTTAATAATCAACAGTGCTGCAAAAGATAAAGTGCGATAAAAGTCTGAAATGCACTAAATTTTCAACGATATTTGACATGTAATTTCAGCAACTTCTTCCATGTTGGCATGAAAGTTTGAATCACACTAAAAGAACAATGGTAATTTTAGAAACCATAATGGCATAAAAGGCACAATTATGACATCGCCAAAAATGCTAAATCTGTGTTCTTGTTGACTTATTTTCAAATGGTGTATTGAACCGAAAACCAACGAGAAATGTTCTTCGGTTGATACATTTAAACTAATTTAACCTCTCAAACGAATATTTCTTGCATGTGCTCTATGTTTCAAGGTCCACATGCTTTAAAAATATACAAATTTACCATTTTTATGCTAAAAGTCCTATTGTTACTATTTTCTACACTTCAAATCTCAAACACGTTAATCGAAAGATCAAACTTTTGATCGATTAAAAATAGATTTTGCGTGAAAGATTAGCATCTCTTGCCCGTTGTATTACTCGGCAGTTAGATGTGGTAATTAGTACTATTATACTCTATGTCAGGCTGTTGTGGCTTATGTGATTGTCGAGCTATATTAAATTATATTTGCTTTTCTGCCTCTGAATTTATTTTTAATCGAAAGAAAGAATTTCCCACAGTTAACGGTTTATGTTTTAGATTACGTTTAATATATTATTATCTGCCCCTTAATTTCTTTACGGAGATTTAACATTGAGAGTCGGCCATCATCATTTTTGGAGTAAGCGCTGAAGTTTGACCTAGACAAAGCAATTACACAATTTCTGATATATCTTTTGTTTGGACCTTTTCTCGCTGTTAATA
>JAULBM010322584.1:0-13446 GCA_032357055.1 Geukensia granosissima | reverse complement strand
TGACCTCATGCATCTGCATACCAAGTAATATGAATGTAGGTATTGTAAATCCAAAGATCTGGCTGTGGACGCGGACGTGCACGCGGACATGGACGCCGAGGGTACTCCAATAGTCCCCCTCT
Organism: Geukensia granosissima; assembly: GCA_032357055.1. Lineage (NCBI taxonomy): Eukaryota > Metazoa > Mollusca > Bivalvia > Mytilida > Mytilidae > Geukensia > Geukensia granosissima. The sequence continues at coordinate 13,324 of JAULBM010322584.1, read as the reverse complement.
ACTTCGTAGAGGCGAACTAAAAATCAAAGGTTAGGGAAGAACTTGAATTATTTTCACCTGGTTTTCATTCTGATTGATTGATTGGATGGTGTTTAATGTCCAGTGGCATATATTTCATGCATATTCAGAACGAGAGCATATTAATGATGACTGATGATGAATGCCAGAATTTTGATGTGCTAGCTCATAAAAGCAACAGCCTGCAGGAAGACATGTCACTTTACCCAGACACATTATGATGACTCTTGGCCTACCAGTTTTTGCTTTCTTTCCTAAATGCTGTGTGCTTAGCCGAGAAGCAGCAAATACCAATTTTAATGTCTTTGGTTTGACCAGGCCGGGGATCAAACCCATGACCTTCCACAGTCAAGGCTAGCCTGCTAACCATAACACAACAGAGGGGGTTCATTCTGTTTAATGGAAGACTAGTAATATCTTGAATTATGTGAAAGGACTTTATCTTGTGGTACTTTGACCTACATTTCATGCTTCATTTTCTCAGGTTCACTTTTACTTCTGAGTTAAGTTGTAAGGTACTGTGTCCTACCTTCATATAGCTTGGTTTGTGAAAGCATATTGTGGGCCTATCCCCATTTATTTCTATTAGATCACTTGACCTATATTCATGCTTCATTGACATAATCCTTTTGAAACCATTAACTGTAATTAACATTTCTGTATTTTGTGTTTGTGTAATGAAAATATGCCACTTTTGCTAAGATAAACATGTTTTTTTTATATATTTGTTATTTTATGTTATTTTTTAATTATTTGTTCTAATGCAAAATAAACCTTAAATCATACAATTTGATTCAAAAGTTCTTCCAGCCAGAGATATAAAAGTTGTCATATAACTTTAAACTTGGAATGTTAAACTGACCACCATGTGGTAGCTTAAATGTTGTTGAGAGGGCACTAAACCTCTAACCAATGGTCAATATTAAAAGAGAATAGGTATGATTGTTTATGAGACAGCCATAAAAATGTATAAACCACAAACATCCACAGGTTACCTGAAGTCACAAACATCCACAGGTTACCTGAAGTCCTTCAGTATTGGAGAAATCTCCACACCATAAGGCAAGCTGTAAAATGCCCAACTCTCTTTCTTTTTTTGTAAAAAATCAAATGTTTCATCTTTTTAATAAAAATAATATTTCATCTCCAAGAATTAAATTCATATCATTTCTAGAAAATTATAGGTATTTCCTCTTTTGTTTTAGTCAAGTCGCAACAAAGTTTAAAATAGCTTTTTGTTTGGTGATGATAACTCCTACAATATGCAATTAATTTAATCGAAACTGTGATATTGTCACATATTACGTCAGTGAGAACATTATTGATTTTTGGGGGAAGATCCATCTAAGGTCAAGGTCACAGTGACAAAAAAGTTTGTGTGCAATTCATTTTTATTGTAAATTTTTTGAAAGTCTGATAAGAAATGGCTTTACCAGAATTCTTTTATTTTCATTTAGTTTTATATCCATGTTGTCTGAATTATATTGCACAGTATTGTATATTGGTGAGAATGATAAAAGTCAATATTTCTCTGAAAATAATATTAATATATATATATAATAATACTCTGAAAATGCATTTCCTTCACTTCAAGTTTCTCCAACTATCCAGCCAAAATATTTCTGTTTAATGTGATGAAATAATTATTCTTATTTTTCAAAAATAACTGATGGACAAAAATAAAACTACAATTAAAATTAGAATAATGGTACTTATTCTTAACGCAATTACAAGCTGTCACAGAGTTGTACTTTTCCAACAACTGAATGATAAATACAAATTGTGGTAACTTTTCTACAAACCAATCATTTTTGCCTGGGATAAGAAATATTATTGATTTTGATGAGTTTTTGGATTGATTTTACTGAGAGCATCAAGCATTATGTTAATACATTGCTCTTTTTTCCTGTTTTTGAGGTTGGTTTGCAATATGCAAACAGAAACTGAAGTGTCAATCATATTAATATGTTCAGCACAAATGTGTCCACACTTACAATAGTGTTTATTTGTTAAATTTTCTCATGTCAACGGCTGTGTTCGTATTATGATGTGCATGAAGCACCTCAGTTTACAGCATTCCATACTCTTTAACACACTATTATCTGCCCCATACTATCTCTATAGGGATATAACTTTACTCTTTGGGCCTCTTCATATTTTTGCAAGAGTGCTCAACTATGACCTATAAAAAACAATGTTTGCTCCAGATCAGGTCTAGCTGATTTTCGTTTTAAGCATATTTTAGTGGTTCAAACAAATTCTGACTTTGAGTATAAAACTATATTTTGTAACACTTGATCAAAGTAGAAGCAAAAGCTAGCAAAAAAATTGCCACAGCAGCTTCTGTTATGGTTTGGACTCAGAAGTCAATTTCACAAAATATCGTAAGTGTAAATTCTATCGTAAATTATGATGTCATAATGAATTTTTCTTAATGGAACTTTTAGAAACTTAATTGGTGTATGGCTGTGGCATGGCCAATCATGTCACTTCTATTTTTATATCTGTATAGCTAGATGTTTATTAAAGTTATGATTTCTTGCAAAACTTTCAAAGATCATGTATTATTCTAATGTCAATCACTGAGACAATGTTCATATTATAATAGTCATTATAGCTTTTATTCCATACACTGTATCCCATTACCAGAATTATCACTCTAATCACAGAATTATCATTCTCCTGATCTGGATTACACAATTTATTTTTGAGATGTTCCCTTCAGTGCACACTCATTCCACCATCTATTCTAATACACTCCCCACTGGTCATTGCACTTTTATCACTTAACAGGAAAATCACAGTATTTACAACATCCTCAACCTCTGAAAATACAGAAGACATATTTATATATCCTGTTAATGATCTACAGTCGTCTAATGTGGTACATGTATCAGTGTTGTTTGTAGTCACTTGGGTTTCCATGTAGAACCTTTTGTATGTAAAATTTAAAATTTAAAACAAAAATCTCAGTTTGAAATACAGGTTGGGAAAAATTTTGTTTGGGGAACAAATGGGTTTTTTTTCTTGTGTTTTTATGTAAATAAATCATTCCTGCTAAAGTCCATTTGATATTTTGACACAAAGACTCTTCATACAACATTCAGGTTGGGACTACATTTGAGTTATATAATCCCTTCTGTTTTACTGTGTCTAGCATATAAGTGTGTCCATCATAATGCTGCGTGCATTCTTACCATAGTGTCAATCTTATCATGCAACAGGTTACAGTTGTAGAGCAGCTTTCTTTATATTTTTCTGATCCAATATTTGGATATTTTTATGCCCAATTACAAATATGGACCAAGCATATAGTGTTACCTTTGTCTGTTCATCCATTTAAGTTTTGTTTAGCTCTGTATCTCAGAATTTTACATGATATGGCTATGAAACTGCATAAGTTCATTCGCCCCTGTTGCACAGCAATTTAGTCACCTTAACCTTCATTTCATACTTCAGTGAATAAGTTAAATTTTGTGTTTACTTTCTTTTCTCAACAAATGATATGCTATGAACCTCAATATAGTACATTAGAAGATTTGGCAACCCTGAGAACATATGGCATTAAGATCAGTTAATCAAACACTACTTTAATATTTTGAAGTTTCAAACAATCCTCAGGTAAAGCCAAACAGTTTATCACCTTAGAATCATTTGGAGATACATTTCAATTTTCTCTGAAGAACTTTTGCATCACTGGCAATGCATCTGAGCTTTACAGACAAAGTATGTTAGTAGTTTTTATCTTTTTAAATTTTTTTTTTATTCCATAGTTTAATCAAACAAATTAAGAAAAATTCTATAATTAGTGGACAAATAAGTAATATATAAAAATAATAGGGGCTTTAGTTGCCTTTTAAAGGTGAGTCTTCTAGTTACTGGATTCATATCAAAGAAAGCTTTAAGTGGTTTGTCAGCAGATTTTCTCTTTCTCTAATAATGTTGTATATAAAAACTTTGCAGTGTTCATTTATTCCAATTTCTGTGACTGACTGTTGTATCATAATGTTGGGACACTGAATCAGTTTGTAATTTGTGACAGGTACAGTTAAGTCTCCTACATAAAATTACAGGTTCTTATTTTGGTATATTAAAGTTTGTGGTAATGTATAATTTAAAATATGAATTGCAAACTCTTATTGATTTTTATTTTTTTTTTAATTGAATTAGTTTGTGTATAGGTTTATGAGGCAACATTGTGAAATACATTGAACTATGGACATACCTCTGTGACATTTGACATGTTTAATACTCTTACACACTATAAGAAAGGGATTTTTAAATTTCAAAGATTATCTCCCTTTGGTACATATGTTGCAAGATAAGAACATGCAACACCAGGCTGTTTCTATTTCATGATAAAAATGTTTACCAACAAATTTGCCAAGTGGTATTCTATTTAACATGGGTCCTGACTTTGCTGGGTCTCCCCATGCCATTTTAGCCATATCAGTCCACACTATTGTAGGATTCACACCGTTCACTCTTATCTACATCAAAATAACAGAAAAATAATAATAATGTGTGTGACAATAGAAAGGGGCTCAAATCTACATCAAAATAACAGAAAAAAATAATAATGTGTGTCAATAGATAAGGAGAATTGTAGAATGGCTTTAAAAATAGAAAAGACAAGATTTGCAGTTAATTTCAAGGAGACTGTACTCTTATCAAAGTGTTGAATCTAAGTCTTCGACAAGGGTGAATTCCCACTCCTTGTGACAAGCTTTAAATTGTCTCAAACAAATAACCAGAGGCTCCAATGAGCTTACTTGGCGAAAGTTGACATTTTTTTAATGGTATACTTTTAAATTATGGCTACCTTTTATGCTAAACTATGTTGAATCATAGGGGCCATCATCAATCCGTTCGTTATTTAATTCGAATTTATTACAGGACTTCTTAAAAATCATTTCAGTAACAATTCCATCCCCTTTGACACGTCTGACAAGAAGATTTTTGAAACTTTGACCAACCAGATTACATTTTTGGCCCTATTTCTGATCAGCCCCTAAAACACAAATCTGTTAAGGACCACCTGCCTAACATCTCTGCCAAGTTTGTTGAAATCTTTTCAGTGGTTTTTGAAAAGAAGATGAAAATAGGATATTCCCACATGGTCAAATGTTAAACTATGTTTTATGGTGGCCATTTTGAATTTTCAATCGCAATCGGCAAATGATTCAGAAACTAAGTACAGGTCCACCTAACCTTTATTTGTGCAAAGTAGCAATTCAATCTTTTTGTAGTTTCTGACAAGATTTTTTAAATGTGGACCAATCGGAAAACATTGGTGGCCTTGGCCACCATGTGGAATTTTGAATTCACACCAATTTCACAAATCTGTTAAAGGACCACTGGCCTAACATTTCTGCCCAGTTTGTTTGAAATCTGTTCAGTGGTTTTAGAAAGAAAGATTAAAATGTGAATGGTTAACAGGAGAAGAGGACATTAGACACCAACTGATGACAAATCCTCACATGATTATATCATTGGGCCAGGTAAGCTAAAAATGTACATATAAAATTAAGCAAATCTTGCTTCAATGGCATACATATAAATACAAAAAAAAACAATGTGAAAGACAAAAACCCTCAACCAATGACCTCAGACAGGCACAAGATACCTGTGATGGGGATAAATATGTTTTGCTGGATCTAACCCCTACAAAAAATAAGGCTGCTTTTCTGGCTTCTGCTGAGTTTTGATCAAGAGCACCTATTAGTCAAGCGTTAGAACTGGTAAATAACGATTCTTACCTTATGTGGACCGAGTTCTAGAGCCATACACTTTGTCAACATATCTAGGGCAGCTTTACTGGAACAATATGCTGTGTGTTCATCAAGAGCACCTGTCGATGCAGCACTAGAAATGTTAACAACAGATCCTCCTTTACCTCTCTCTATCATGCCTTTAGCTACAACCTACAATGAGTTTTAACAAAAGCACCTCTATGACATTTTATTATGTTAACACAAATGGAATAGAATAAAATATGCTTGTGATACATGTTAAGAGGCTGTCCATTGACAAAACAGGCAAATTGTATATGGATGGCACATCATAAAATTAATCCAACAAGTTTTTTGTTCCAATGTCGTGTTGACCTCATGTATAAGCCTGAAAGAATTCTGAGGGGATGACTCTCAATATGCCTTCTAATATCCCTAACAAAACTACTAAATTATATGTATTTTGCAGAATTATCTCCCTTTATTTCACAGATTTTAGTGCTTTCTATGAATTTTATTATATTCAAAGTCACTTCTCCCATTCACTGAATCCTAGATTATGCCCTGTAATATTAAATTCTCTTTACTCTGAAGGCCATGTGAGCTTAAACATTTAATTTGTGACTTTAATTATCTATGTCATATTCCTTAACAGATGGTAAGAAATTGTAAACAATAGAAACAATCAGCATAACATTATCTACTTATTTATCAGTAAGAATGGAAAAATTTTCTTTGTATGGATTCCATTTCATTTTAGGAGGCTGTAACGGAACATGAAGAAGTTTAATTTGGACTGTCATTTGGTGGATGGCTGTCTCATAGACAATCATGCCACATCTCCTATTTTATTATTGATTGACAACTAAGGAAACATATTGTCCTTGGAAAATATTAAACTGCTTTTGTGTTTTGATTATAATCTGGAAACTACTATAGATAGAAAAAAAGGTGGGATATGGTGTAAATATTCATGACACAAAAATCTCATATGTACAAGTAAATTCCAAGCAAAGGACAATATTTGATGTGTGCCTTACCAAAGTTATTTACTAGAAGAAACCATGACAAATTGTCATGTTATAAACAGTGTATAAGTATCATTTCTTTTAATTCTGACCAATTGTTGGTAATAAATAATTGCAAAATAGCCAGTAATTAATTAAATCCAATATAAAAATAGGAGATATGGAATGATTGTCCATGAGACAGCCATCCACCAAATGATAGTCGAATTTAGACTTAAACAGGTGTCATTATGGCCTTCAATAATGAACCAGAAACCATATCTAGACTTCATGATTACAATTTGTAATTTTTCTAAATCAAACTGATATTAAAGGCATCACATCAAAGATCATTAAGACATTTTAATTCAGCATCAAACATTCAGAAGGTGTGTATTGATCAATTCTTCTGTTTGAAAATCATGGAATTTACTTGCAGAAGTTTAAGCTTCAAGAGTAATATGATATAAACTTTTTGACAATGAAACACTAGATCTGTAGATTAACTGTGTCTGACCACTGGTTACCATGTTAAGAGATGTGAGGATTTTGTCACCTGGGATGGCATTAAGAGCTTTCTTTCAGTGCACTGCAAGTGTTTACTAAGGAAGTGTCTCCATTTTACATGTTTTTTGCATTAACCCCTCCCCTCAATTAGCAGAAAGGGGTAGGTATATAGTGATTGTGTTATCTGTCTGTCCCAAACTCCCATCTGCAACTCCTCAAAGTCACTGATCAGAATTAAAGAATTCTTGAATTATGATGCCACTGTGAACCACCTGTTATAAATTTCAATCTGTCAGGGTATCACATATCGCAACATGGACTTTTCCATTACAATGAATGGGAGAATGGGGGATATATGTGCTCACAGTATTTCTAGTTTTTAATAACTATTATTATGGTATTTTCTTAGAACAACTCAGTGCTTTTTGGTGTAATTTTTACAGTCAGGTGTCTATGACTGGATTTGTTTGGGATTAATTGTATTTTAATCTTTAAAATCCTCTTTGCTGACAATGGAAAATTGAAATGCAGAGAAATACTATAACGAAATACTCACCTGTGAAACATTAACTGCAGCATTGAAATTCACATTCATTACACTGAAATAAAGGTTACAACAATGATGACAATTAAAAACTTCATTTCATTCAAACCTATAAAATTATATTTTTATTTAATCATTTATTTAACCAAAGAACTTAATGTCTATATTCAATCAGAACACACTCTTATATTACCTTCATTCTTCCAGATTTTATAACAGAAATAGCCAATGATGGTTAGATTGGTTTATATTATACAATTGCTTAATAACGGTTGTATGTTATTATAGCTGTTTGATCAATATTGTCATTGAGTTTGTGTTTTAAAAAGTATATTTTTTGTATTGTACATGTAGGTCAAAGTTTTTGATTTTATTTAAGTCCATATGACATTCTAATTATAAAAGAAAGACTGCATTTTCATTGTTTTCAATTAATTGTCATGGTCATTTTGGCTTATGTGTAAAACTGTAAAATGTGTTATTATTATTGGCCAAGAAGTAACCATGGCATTTATGGATATTTCTCAAAGATAATTCATATGAGCATATGCAATTATAGATTTTTCTCAAGGTAATTCATATGAGCATGGCAATTATAGATATTTCTCAAGGAAATTCATATGAGTATGGTAATTATAGATATTTCTCAAACTCTAAGGTAATTCATATGAGTATGCTAACTATAGATATTTCTCCTAAATAATTCATATGAGTAACATTAAAGACCAAAGATTCTCAACTATTCAAAGATTAAGTTAATGAAACAAAAAGTGCCTTACTATTCTATGGAGTGTTGTCGTTTATAAAGGTTTTAGGTATTACTTAAAAATAAAAAAACGACCCTGCATACCTTAAAATATCCACTTCTAGAATAATGATTGAGTTAGACAGATCAGGCCTTGGTTCAACAGGTTTTTATTTTATGTTATTTTTGTGATGTCAGAGTTATATGGCTAAAAATGTATCAATAAAGGCCTTTTTACTGCCTTTTAGTGCAAATTTACATTCTTTTTAAAAGCACTAATCTAATTAACTATCATTCCCACAATGTTAATGGTCCTGTTTCCACTCAAGATTGTTGGATGTGAGAGACAAAGGACCCTTGATGTTGTTACTCTTTGGTGAGTAATTAAAATACTAACACATTAAAATACTAGATCTATAGTTATTATGGTGATAATTACATACTAATCAAAATCTTCTTTCTTCATATCTATTAACTTTGCTAGTCTACTGCCACCTGCATTATTGACAAGTAAATCCACCGGACCAATCTTAGATATTACCTCCCTTGTTTTATTCCAATCTTGTAGGTCTACTTGTAATATATTTATACTTGGTACCTATTAATGATAAATTTATTTAATTTTTTACATTCTGTTATCAGAACCTTTTTAAACGGAAGACAAAAAATTATATAATCACTTTAATTGTTCTTCTGTTTCCAAAATAACAGCTTGCCTTAAGGTGTAAATATGTGTCCATTATTGAAGGACTTAGGACAACCTGTAGATGTTTGTAATTTAATAAAAATCTTCTATTAATCTAAGCCTTTAGACAATCAGTAAAAACCTTCTACTTAACTCAGCTTTAGAACTATCAATCTATACTTTGTACTCACCTCAGTCTTCAAGACTATCAATCAGAACCTTTTACTGACCTCGGTCTTCATTTTATCAATCAAAATCTTCCACTTCAGAATATCAATCAAACCTTCTACTAACCTCTGTCTGCAGGCTTACAATCAATTAACAGTAAAATCTTCTACTTAGACTATCAGTCAAAAACTTCTATTAACCTCAGACTTCAAACTATCAATCAAAACCTTCCACTAACTTCCGTCTTCAGGCTATCAATCAAGACAATCGATTAACAGTAAAATCTTCTACTAGTCTTAGCCTTAGACAAGCAGGCAAAAACTTCTTTTAACCTCGGACTTCAAACTAATAATCAAATCCTTCCACTAACCTCTGTCTTCAGGCTATCAATCAAGACAATCAATTAACAGTAAAATCTTCTACTAGCCTAAACCTTTTGACTATCCATCAAAAACTTCTTTAAACCTCAGATTTCAAACTCTAAGTCAAATCCTTCTACTAACTTCAGTCTTCAGATTATCAATCAAACTCTTCCCCTGACAAAATCTTCTACTAACAATCAAACCCTTCTACCTATACCTTCAAACTATCAATCAAAATCCTACACTCACTTTCCTCTTCAGATCTACTAACCTCAGCCTTCAGACTGTCAAGATCTGCCTTTGTTCTACTCAGGGCACAGGTTTCAGCTCCACATTCTACCAACTTTTTGGCTATGGCTCGACCAATTCCTAAATAAATATATTTTTTATATAATATTTATTTTACGTGTAAATAAATTTACTTTTCACTGTCCATGAACATTTAAGAAATGGTTTCAGCTGAAATATAAAGAAAAACATTTAAACAACTAGTTTTAAATAGTTTTAATAGGCAGTCATAGGTAAAAGTGTCGACTTGGGTACAGGGCAAAATTGTCAAAACTAAGGTTGTTGGAGGAGTCATTCTGGCAAATATCTTGAGTAATCTGTAAATATTTGATATAATTTTTAGAATTTAATTATACTTTAACTGAACGAAATCATTTTTTAATTTGAGCAGGTGTGAATTTTTTTAATTTAGATTTTTTACAAAGAAAGAACTGTAAACTAATTGTGTTCTCGTGTTAAAGAGAGAAAAATGATACATGTACCTGTTTAGTCATCAGCAGACTTTTACTGCTGTTGTTTTTAACAATTACAACAAAACAAAACTAAATCATGTATGGTTTCTATGTCTTTGCTTTTGGATGTACTTAGCTGCCTGACTTTAAATATGGAATTTTCAATGCACTTCTTATTCTTTTATATTTGGACTTTGGCAGTGTTCATAATGTTGGCCTCAAGATGGTACAGATGCCTTTGCAAGTGTTTGCAACTGCTATTTTTCAGATTTTATTCAGGTGAATTTATGTTCTTGAGCAGTGATCAGGCTTATGTCAGTACAAAGGTTGCATGTTGTAACTGGAACCAGTAGGTGCTGATGAAACTTACAATCTGGCAAGTCCATCATACTCATTTGACAGTAGATTTGCAGGAATTTTTTAGGTAATTGACTGATGTTTTGCAGGAAAACCTCTTAATGCCAAGCAGTGCAGGCATAAAAATCCTAGGTCAAAAATCACATAATATGCCACATAAAGTTTTGGGTAGATGGCTTATTTACTGTTAGTTTAAAACTTTAATGTTAAAAATTTGTTACATTTAGTAAAAAAAAATTTTAAAAACTATTCAGTCAAAATTGAAAACAGGTAGACTTTCATCCCTTAGAATTCTGACTCTTCATAATATCACCCACTTGGACGTATGGAACCTAAGTTTGAATGTTATTATATGTATGAAAATGAAATGATATGGGGTAAATGTCAGAGAAACTGAACTCCAACCACAAGAAAAACAGAAAAAATTAACAAATCTAGGGCTCTCCACAAGGCCTTCAGTGGCTATCTCATGGACAATCATGCCACATCTCCCATTTTTATACTTCAATTAGAGTTGGATATCACTCTATATTGCCCAAAATAAAAAATATGTATAGGTAAAATAATACTGCTTCTACCTGAATATTATCAAGAATGTATGTGTAACAAAACATAACACAAAGGCAAGGTGGCAGCCCAGTATTCCGAAGGCCCAATTGTCCGAAGGCCCGATAGTCCGAAGGTTCGTAAGTCCGAAGGCCCGATAGTCCGAAGGTCCGATAGTCCGAAGGTTCGTTAGTCCGAAGGCCCGATAGTCCGAAGGTCCGATAGTCCGAAAGTCCTAAGTCCGCCCGAAGGACCAAAAGCTTGATTGTCCGAAATTAAAGCCTTATTTCCAGATATTTCACAATGTGGATTTCTATACTGTCTCTGCTTAATAAATGTAAGCTTATAAATTCTGTCTGCCCCTTTGGTATCTTTTAATTCCTTTTTAATGCTTTCTAAACCGTGTTTTGTCCCTCCACACCCATCCCCTACCTGATTCAAGAGTTGTTTCATTAATAGATTTTGTTCATGCAAATCTTTAATATGCTTAATTATATGTATATATATTATTGCATATATTACTTTGTAACGACAAGAATAAGAGCTGATTTATACTTCAACACAACGACTATCGCGATAAGTCGCGTGACAACCGCGCGATTAGAACCAATATTCAAACAGCAATAGGTTTCCTCCGCATTTCTACAGCAATACTACGTTTTCATACATGTAGCCAACAATAGAAGGCGAAAATCGCGCAATGGTTATGCATCACCAATACTACATCAATATAATTCGTAGAATCTCATTTTTCCACCAAAAAATCGAAAATGAGATACACCTCTTACAATTAGGAGGTTCTCCGGGAGAACGGATCCAGGATGTTACGTTAGGGGGGGGGGGCGCTGATCCAGGTCAGTGCCTTGTTAGGGGACCAGGGGGGGCGAAGCCCCCGGAAGCTCATAGAAATCAGGAAAATTAAGACTAAAAAATTATATTTTTTCCGTTTTTAGGGGTGGGGGCGCGCGCCGGGTGCGCCCCCGCCTGAATCCGCGCCTGATTGTGTTCTTACAATACTGTTGATCACGGCAAACCTATAGGGGCTGAATATTTACATCCAACCTTCTTCACGCACGAACATTTATTTTCAACCAATACAAGGATATTAATGAGAAGATGCATGACCTGCCCTCCCCCCCAGACAATGGTCGTACCATTTCACAAATAAAAGACAAAAAATAGTCTTGCTCAAATTGTCAATTTGCTCGAATGAAAACGGGTAGCTTCCCCCCGGACATTGCGTGCATAAAGTCATTGAGAGATGAAAAGTGAGACAAGTTGATTTGACGAAAAATTCGGTGATTCATGAATGAAGTTTTGAAAAAATGACATTTCATGTTAAGTGCTGGATGCATTTGTTGGGACATTTTTGGACCTGCTATTGTGTTTGAGATTGTTTACACTGTTACCCGGCAATTCTGCGCCGTGGCCATCCCAGATCCCCGTATAAAACTTAATTTGAAATGAAACACGAATAATTAGACGCTTAATTAGTTTTGTTACAATTTGGTGATGATTACCTTAATGCTGTAATAGAAGAACAAAAAATTAAATGGCCGTAGTTTATTCTCTACGGCTGCTATGTTTAGATTCGATTGCATAGAATTTTTTATTTTGAAAAAGGAACGAGGAAAAATATCTCTTTAACCGAAATAAGAAATGTACATATAAAATGTCCGAAATTTTGCCATATTTATTCAACATTGGTAATTTTGTACATCTCTAGAGAAAATACCCATTTATCAATTTGTTGATATAATGTGAGGATTTTGATATTTCAAAATATGTAATTAGCTGTAAGACGTTCCCTTCTTTGGAAATAAGTTATACCTGATCAATCTAAATTAGATTTTTCCGGATGACTGGTTAATTCTACTCACTAGTTGTATTTCATTGGTTTTCGAGCATTTCTT
>JAULBM010322573.1:0-13447 GCA_032357055.1 Geukensia granosissima | reverse complement strand
GGTCTGAAAATCAGCCAATCATCAGCTGAGAAATAACAACCCTCTAGAGGATTAGAAAAACATTTCCAACACCGGTCAAGGAGTGTGAAAATTACAAAAGAATTAGAGAAATGCAGTTTCACCATTTGTACTTTTTGTCTAATCTTTACTCTGTGGCTATTTCCTGTATACAACCATTCTCAGATGAATTGATTTTATATTTTTAATTGATTTCCTTAAAATTACAAAAGTGATAATACTAATTTAATTTGATCTTTTGTAAAAATAGTATAAAATTTCAAAATATATTGTATGGTTAGCAAATGTAGATAGGCTTATACAAAAAAAAATCATACCGGTAACACAAATAATGAATCTCAATTCCTGACTAACACATTTCATTTTTTTTTTGCCTTAAAAAAATTAGAACTAAGAACAACACTGAATAAGTACCCATGAAAATATACCACATTAAAATTTTATGAAATTGCAGATTATATTAGTCATATTTAAAAACAGTATCTTCAATTAATATGTAACAATCAACCATTCAACACTGTACATTCAGAAATAATGCCATTAATTCCATCTTAGCGTATAGCATTTTGCTGAATTTTGATTGGAAAATAGCAATAGAATTTACTTGCATATGTATAAAAAAAACTTGACGTTTTATGTGTATTTTATTCTATTAGGAAATCCCCCTAGGAAATTCCCACTTCTAAAAATATGTTTTATTTTTGGCAACTATAACATCCGACAGTAGTGATCATGGAAAAATAAAAATAATTGTTGGAGTTACAAAAATAGATAATGTTAGTATGGTATTTGCTGAAAAATAAAGCTTTCAAAGCTGGCTAAATCTTCATGATTTTCTTATGAAAAATATGCATCAAATTATTTTGTTAAGAGCTACCTGCAAACAGGAAAATCACATTCGACACATTTGTGTATTTCATTCATCCACTCACTTCTTACCATTGAACAACTACTCATTAGCAGTAATAAAATTAAAGTAACTAAAATCCTAATTTACAACAATAAAAAAGTTTCATACTTTAATAAAAGATAAATCTATAGTTGTAAATCTATTCATGAAAACAATGTTATGAATTTCAATGCACAACTAATAACATAAAAAAAGCATGCATGTTCTTAAAAATTACACAACTTTCTGGAGGGAAAATGATAAAAAATAAATATCTTCCTGAAATTTGTGTCATAATATGTTTTCTTACACAACCTTTAAATATCAAACATGCAAAATAATTATTTATAGCTTTTCTGGCTTTTTCAGGGGGTCAAATTTAAAATGATCAACACATGCTACAGATTTCAAAATTCTATTGTGAGGGAGTGGATATTCACAAAGAGGATAAAATATTTATAAAGGGAGGAAGGACATTTACATAAACTTTGAACCATCTTACTTTACATTGAGGAAAATTTTTTAACAAATCCAAGATATAAAATTTGCAAGCAGAAGGTAAAACTTAAGAAACAAACATTACTTTAAAAAAAAAAACTTGGCTTTTAAAATTTAATCATACTAAAAAAACAATTCTACAATGTGGAAAAAAAAAGTTTAGATGAAAAATAATAAATCAGTATTCATGAGTGACCTTTGCATAAATGGGTAGTCTATTTTTGGCTGTAAACTGTAAATTATGATATATGTATAATGTATAATGTGTGTGATCTCAAGAATTGTAAATGTACATTTATAAAAATAAGTCTGATATGAGCACTGGTATTCTTTGTAAATCTGGTCATTATCATTTGTAAACACAATTTCAGAATTTGTACAGGGATGTGATTTGGACATTTCATGACCCACAGAATTTTCCAAAAATTTTCTGGCAGAAGTATATATAAAAACATACAGAAGTGATTTTGGACAGGATTCAGTCCACGGAAATCCAAGGAAAATCACATCCCTGTTGTAATATAATAGGGTAAAATCATTGATTCCGATCCATCGGCCATTTCTGTTATAGAGATCCTCTGACATTGTTCCATTTGTTGAACAGCCATTCAGCTTTGACCATCACAAACTTTTGTTACAAAGTTAATTTTCTGATGAGGTCAATTATTATGTATGCAGCCGTCACATTTATTGTGAAAGGCAAACTTTTATTCTTTAGTTTCAATAATTCACAAAGAATCACTATTCTTTCAAAAAATCACTAATATTATTCACTAAACCCCAATCCCTCTAAAATCTCACTATTCTAAATGTATCTCCATAAAATTTTTAAATCTCATTTCAAAATGCTTCAAAACGCCCTACACTTTCTCTACGTCCGCAGTGATTCATTAAGTAGGTTTGATTTATCGCACATTTGTATAAATAATTTGTCGAATATCCCTAGCTGTTCCTGCTAGCACTGGAAATCTTGTTGAGTTATAGCATTTAAATCTTTCATTAAACAGTCTAAATTCTCCATTTCTGCTGTTAACTCTTCTGTACTGGCAGACTTCTAAAAAAAATAATCAAATAAAAAAATATAAAGCTTTATTGTGAATTCAGAAATTAATGAAATGTTTTTTTTTTTAAAACTGGTATTTTCTGTTTCTCCGCTAAACATGCATCATTAAGGAGTAAGAGCATAGACGGGTCGACCCAGAGTTGGAATAATGTGTCTGGGTAAGTGACATGTCTTCCTGCAGACTGTTGGTTTTGTGAGCTAGAATGTTTAGAATCTGGCTCAGTGTGTCGGTCTAGTACAGGGCAGGGTTAATCATCAACATTCATTAATATGCTTTCGTCCTGAATATGAATGAAATATTTGCCACTGGACATTAAGCAACATTCAATCAATCAATCAATAATGGAATGTTTTCATTATAGTATATAACACGACTGAGTGATTATTGTATTCTTATGTCCCTAACGACATTTATGATTTTTATTTTCAATTGTGGTTTAACCCCACTTTCAACAATATTTCAGTCATATCACGGCAGTAAGTTTACTGGTGGATAAAGCCAGAGCACAAGGAGAAGTTCTGGATTTTATAGGAACTTACCTGCAACTCTCCCTCTGACTCTTTCCCTGACTTCAGTATAATATCAGGAGCTTTAGGTGTACTTATGACAGTCATTGTTCTGGGTTTTATCGGAACACTTGCTATAGGCGTTGTCTTCTTATAAGCACTCTGTTGTGGCTTCACTGTAAAAAGATAGATATTGTTGGAAGAGAAAGTACTTTAACAAGATCAAATCTGTTTAGCTTTTGTCTGCAATTACATACCTTACTCTTTCCTGTAAAATTTTGCCATCATAAAGTAACAATTTGATGTCTCACTTTCAAAGTTGAATAATACATGTTTATCATTTGGATGTGAATCTTACATGTAAATTTGTGTATTCTACCATGTTGTTTCAGCACAATACAGCTTTGTGATATTTATACATGTGCATTATTGTTTATCTTTATGAGATGGATAACGGTGAAGGTAAACATCTCAATAAACATAAGACATATAGGAAAGCTGACCATATGATACTGTTAATTGAGAAATAATGCGATATTTTTATTATTGCAAAAATTGTGATAGGGTAATAATCGCAATAATTAAGCTTTGCATCTCAGATTTTGTCAGAAGTTTTCCAACACAAGTTTTAAGAAGTCGCGATTATAAAACTTGCATTATCGCCTAAATTTAGCATAGCGCCATTATAAATGCGGGCAATAATTTCAAAATTTACAGTAATCTGTTGATTGCTGGATTACCATGTAACATCAGTGACCTATTCTCCTCTATGTTGCCGAAGAACCAAGGAAATCATGATATTTTTTTTCATATTGATCATATGACAATAGAATTCTCAAGCTAGTGGGATCAAAGGAAAACAAATGAACCAGCAATAATTTGTATTTTCCCAGCCTGATTTTCCTTGTACTGGCACATAATATTTGCCAGCAATGAAAATTATCCAGGCTTAAAGTAAAATAAAATCTGCAGTATTGAGATTTCTCAGGGTAAATAAGCCATCTTCTTTCGATGCTTACATTTTACTTAGTACAATATGACATTTTTTACCCACCATATAAGCCTTAAATTGTTTTATAAAGGATTAAAATCATGGTCTGATTTTAAAATATTGCCGAATAATGTTGGTTTTCTCTACTTCTACAACAACCACTAACTACATTCAGAGAGTATACATACATGGAAATAACTAAAACTTAAAGCATGAAAGCAACTGATGAAACTAAAAAAATATGAAGAAACTATGTGATTAGCTTATTATCCATTATTATGGGAAGTATCAACAATTTTATGTATTAATAACAGGTTTGGCAAAACAGACAGAAACATGAGTTTATCTTGTTATGGTAGACTTCCTATATTGTTTGGTGAAAAATATACTCCACTTTCTTTGCAAGATTTTCTATGCTGATAAATGAACTTGCATTTAATCTCATAAAGACGAAACTGGTCCTGGACAGAATAAAAAAGTGTAGTGTTCTTCTGAAGGTGAAAATTTATAAAAAACCAAAGGCTCCTATGAGCCTGAATAGCTCACCTAGATTTCCTATTTAGTTCTATATAAAAAAAAAAGTTAGGGTGTGGTAGAAATCTAGTTCAGTCATCTTTATAAAAATGCAAAATGTCCTCAGATGCCAAGTAATGGCAAAAGGTCACATGATCACACAATACAATGCCTATTGCCAATGACTTTAACCAGTCAGTATTTATGTGATGTCAATTTTTACTTGTGGAAGAACAATACCTTTTGCAGAAATAACATCTGTTCATTTGTCAGCATAGAAACACTTGTTGAAGAGTTGGAGAAAATTTTCACCAAATAACTGATTAAGTTTGCCTTAAATTTCTTGAAAAAAAGTATGATTTTTTTCTGACATTAAGGAAAAATCATGAAAGTGTTTTGTTGCAAAATACTGAACTTCTAAATTATAATAGTTAGGGTGATGGAAATATTAAGTTTGAGATAACACCACTAATGATTGTCAATACACATACTGACTTATGGTATAGACCTGCTTACATTTGCTCTTATTATTGTCTGTTTTGCCCATATAGCATGTTATGACTCCTTTACTAAATAATCCAACACCACCTAAGGGGATTACAGGGTATACATACCAATTTGGTGTTTTGGGGTACCAGGTTTATGTCCTAGAGGGGGTGGGGTTGGTACGCTGAAGCTTCTCATTGGATGCATGTTTCTGGGTAGACTTTTGTGCCCATCAGAATGCCTAGGCAGACTTTTGTGGCCATCGTTGATCCGTTTACCAGGAGAAACGATGGCCGTGGGTTGAGAGCGCCCGGTAATGGACAAAGCTTCTGTAGAACGAGCTGAAAACATGGATTTATTTTTTTAGACTCTATGGTTACAACTGATTCCCCACCGAAATGAAAAAAGTGGACTTATTAAAATTTTCTATTTTTTACTATGAAAGACAGCTAATGAAAGCTAAATGATAAAACCAAAACTGTCATATCTGAATAAAACCATAATTAGAAACAGGATTATTACAATGCAGTGAAATAATGTCTCTACTATAAATAATTGATTCCAAAGTATAAATGATCTTCAGATAAAGATAGGTGGCCAATGACAAATTAGGATATTCTTTTCAAAATATCTTTTTGTGACATTATTTTTGTATACAAGTCATAAATAGAGAAAAATATTTAAGAAAAGATACATTTTCATTTTTTCATTTGACAAAGTTTTTGGACACACCCTCATCAATCCATATACATTTTCATTTGACAAAGTTTTTGGACACACCCTCATCAATCCATAGTTTACTATATCATTTATTTTACCTCCACTCCTTAGGTAAAATACACCTAGCTATAATTTGAGTTACAGAAATATTACAAAATCTAAAATTTTGATTAGGTAGACAATAAAAAATATTTGGAACTGAACAGTATCTGGAACCATGTAATAGTCCACAGTATTAAGGGCAAGCTGGATTGCCTCATTGATAATTTATACAGAACAATTTCTATAAATTCCCCATAGTCAGTGGAGACAACAAAGCTTACCATGGATTATTGAAGGTGGATTTCTTTAAATGGACATTTGGTTCAAATATGACAGATGACATGCAAAAAAAAAATCATGCAACAACATCTATGAAGAAAATCACATTTCTTAAAAACTTAATAAGAAATAGATTTGTCATTACAGAAAGCTTGAATTGGATGATGCTCAAAGGCATAATATTACGCAAAACAAAGCATGAATTTAAAGCCAATTGCTTCTTTAGCAAGCAATGCCATGAGCTGTTCAAGCATAATTAAAAATAACTAAAGTTAAATCTTTTTAACTCAAACGTAATTCATAATATGTTTTAAACCTTCTAGTGGCCATTTCTGTGAGTATTTGATTGTGAAACTGAAGATCAGCTTCACAAGAATTTTTTAATCTGTATTTCCTCTTGATTTTTGTTAAAAGAAAATTTTTGAAACCCTCCCCACTGTGAATATCCCGATATTTTCCATGTCAACACTAATATACATGCCATAGCCAACTCGAGCTGGGTAGCACTCTTCCATTGTGTCATTAGCACTGCTGAATTCATCTTCATCCAAGGTAGATAATTTATCTGTGAAAATACAACATTGATACATGCAAGGTCATGCTAGGGTCAAAGACTAAACAAAGGTCAAGGTCATGCAGGAAGTGCAAGCTTTCTATGAATTCAGATTCAAACTTGTTTTTATTGTTAACAAGACTTACTATGAGCAAAAATCACAAAAAACCCTTCCTCCCATTAATTATATGACTTTGGATTGAGATGAGATGAATTTTCTTTCCTATGCGCAAATCTACATATAGTGAAATTTATTCGTGGAAAGTTTCATTGAAATCCATTACTGGGTTTAATAGGTGATGTTCTTACAAGGTATGTGGATGGACAGACAGACGGACTCCTAGATCCTGCCAAATTTTAGAGAGCAAAATAAAACCATGCTATTGCAAAAGTGCTACAATGAAAATATAAAACGGTGGAGACAACATTAATCTAATCCACAACACAAAGTAACATCAAAACTAAGTTCGACAAAAATTTAATAACTCATCCCACTTGGGGAAAGATTTAAAATTTTAAAGAATGTTGAGTAATCAGTCACAAATTATTTGGCATATCTTGTTTTACACCAAATAATAATTAAATGCAATTTTACAGACTGATTTTGCTTGCTAAGATATGCACTGATATTTACACTAAAAAGGTGCTTCAAAATTCTTCTTTGCTAATATCTTCCTTACACAGCTTGGAGAGAAGGGGCAGTGACGGAGAGCACTTCAATTAAAATAAGCTGGGTGGTTGTTATTCAGAAAGATGTGCTAAATAATTATAGAAAATAACTAATTAACATTTTTTGCATAGTGGGGCAGAATAAAAGTGCCTTGAAAACAATGTTGTACACCAGACTTTCTACAACTTTGCTAAATTTCATTACATATTCTCTTAATTTTTCTTGGGCATCCAATCTGTATTACTATTTCTTCCATTAAGACGGAACATTCCAGACCATTTTGATCTTCCATCGAAAATCCAAACATGTTCCAACTACCGAATGTTCTCCCCCTCGGCATGCATTAACCCCCTTTACATTATTTCTGTATATGCCCTTAGATTAGCAATATTTTTCATTTCCCCCAACACCTTCCCTTTTCATTGTATAACAATGTAACCAAGTAAACAATTTAAACATCAACCTTCTTATCTAACCCATCCCAATGTATGCCCTCTGTTTTACTAGCTTGTTAAACTTACAGTGATAATCTGTGTTCAAAATGGGCACTGTGAAAAAACAAAAATGTCAGCCATTAACATCTAATCTACTGAAAGATGCACAACAAAATCTAATCTACTGTACTGTTTCATTCAATATTAAAAATATACAACTTAATACAATCCAGTCACATATAAGCATACTCACCTGTTGCCATCCCCCCATCCCCACAGGTTCCACAAAATTGATCAAAAAACTTACAGATGCCAATTATTAAGCAGTGTGATAACTATGATACAAAAATGGAAATTTTACACAACCACATTTCATGCCAGCCATGATGAAAATTAAGCTAAGAATGTGATATAAATGCAGGTTGAATGCAACCATTCATAAATTAACATTGTCTGCCGCTCATGTTTTTCCCTAATCATTTGTTCTCGTCCGTTTTATGGTATTAATAATGTTTTTTCCTAGTGTCCTATAATTTATTTTTATATATAATTAAGAGCAATTGTGATTTTTTTTTCAAAACCCCTGACATTTTTCATTGCTTTTATCACAAAAAAAAGACATGCTGATTTTTTAATATTTAAATGCTCAAATATTAGAGCAATAGTTAGAAAGCATTTTTTCTTTAAAAATAAATGTAAAGATAATAAAACTGAAGAAGTCATGTTAAAAAAGAAGCACAGAAAACATAATCATGATTTTAAACACAAGACACAAAATTCCTATCCAGAGACTGCATTGCCTTTATATGAGAATGACAAATTCTGCCATTTTCAGATTATTACAACACTGTATGAGCAATTCATGCCTAAAAATTTACAAGTTGAACAATTGTGCACACACACATCGTGCATTTTCATAACCATGCAATAAAGATGAAAAATCTGGGACTCAAGGAGGGTACTCCCTTCAGGTCAGAAGGTCACCTTTAAGAATGACCTCAGGTCACTTTCAGGCAAATGAACAGATCAACAGAGGTTAAAAACTTGTTTATTAAATAATTTGAATGTCACAGTCACTTTAAATCATAAGGTAGGTGCAAGGTTTCCTCCCAAACCCCTTTAGGTTGCAGGTAGGATTTGACCCTCCTGGAGTCTCAAATTTGAATGTCTTCTTCACTTTGCTCTTAGATAAAAGCAGCCAGTTAAATCATTCATTCCAATGATGACAATATTCTTTAATAAAAAAATTTGCTGTAACGGCTACAGTTTTTAAAACTGTTCTGGAATATTGTGAATACATACTTGAGGAAGGTTGTGGCATGTCTCGAGCATTGACCCTTGGTGTACTACTATACTGCATATTGTATTGTGTCCTTGGGAAACCAGGACGATGTCCTTGAGACTGGTCTTGCATCATACCATTAGGAAGGGCTGTGACCATGGCAACAGCTGTAAAAATAATATAAGAGTATATAAGAAGTACCACTAATCATTCTTTGCAAGCAAATTATAGAAAAAAAGATATTTCCAATATTTAAATATCAATACAACCTGTGTCAATAGATACTAAGATTGGAAATAAAGTGAAACAGCTTTATTTTCAAGACATTAATATAACTTTACCAAAATATTGAATCTTTGCATTACTTTCAATACATTTGTACTGAGACAAATTTACCAATATATTTTAGTTTTTTTTTTCTTAAATTCTACTGAACTACTGAAACATTGTGAGTCTTTGACTTACGTTCCCTTGGTGGACCCTGTGTTTCTACAGATATAGACAACTTGGAAGGTTTGGGTCGACCTAGCCCACCCTGACGGCGTGGAAAACTGTCCTCTCCACAGTAATATACATCAGAATCTGCAAGGATGGACACATATGAACATTAATATTTAGGTACTGATGTTAGCTTAATTATCACAAACTATGTAAAATATTTTAATAGGAGAATACAAGAGAAAATACAAACTTTTGCAACTTTGAACTTTTTGTTCGTAACTCTTCTGGAAGATGTCATGTGGGTTAAGGGAGATAACTCTTGAAATCACATTCCACCAGATCAAAAGCTCTTTAAGCATCTTATTGAAATAGATCAAAATTAATCTGTGTGAATTGAATGCTTACATTAGATTAAAAAAAAAGATGTATAAGGGTTCTGTCCATTTAACTGGGTCTACAAAACTGATGAAAATTAATCAAGATAAATAAACCAATATCATGCAAAACCATACCTGTTAACCTTTTGAACTCAAAGAGGGAGATCTCCCTCCTTTCAGTTTTTCTGAATGGGAGATTTTGTGGGACATCATTCTTGCAGAGAGAAAAAGATAATTTTGCTAGAAATCCAAGTATACAGTTAAGACAAAGACATAAAATCTATGATATCTTTTTATTCTACTTATGATTGCTACCAGAATTTGAGCAATTAGTACAACAAAAGGATTTGTTTTTTGTTGATTGCTTCTCATTGAATATAGTATTACACTGCATTTAAATTAATTTAAAAAGCCATATTTGGAACATAATTTGTGCAAAGAGGGAGATTTTGGGGAGAAATTGGGAGATATATGTCTTAAAACATTGAAGATTCTCAGAGTTGGAGATTGACCGAATAACAGGGAGTCTTCCACCTAAATTGTGAGGGTAAACAGGTATGCGCAAAACCAAATTTTGCTCAATTGGACTCTAAAACGAACCTTTATCTAGCATTGTCTAGTGCCAATTATTATTGTTGTCTACACATATCATAATAAGAACACAATTTTTTGTGGTTGTATAAAAAGTAAATTTTACCAAACAAGAGGTAAAATTCACGTGAATACATCCTCTTCTGAAAAATCATGTTTAAGATCATTAAATTAATTACTAACTTTGTCTTTCCATGTCTGGTCTGTACAGCGGAAGACTTTCGTCAATTGACTTAGAATCCTGGGAATTTCTTCTCAATGTACTCATTGTTAACATGGAATCGCTACGGTCAGGTTTGTTTAAACTCTTCATTTCCATTGGATCATGATGAATCCACAGGTCAGGTGGTTTTAAATCTTTTTGTCCTGGTTTCTTACTTGGTGATTGTGTACCTTGTGGTCTATAAAATAAATTTATTAATATGATTTTGACACTTTTACTGCTGTAGGAGTTTCCATTTACAGCCAAGATTTAGATTACAATAATTTCGTAGGTTTTAGAAAACACTTAAAATTTTAAATTTCTTTTAGAGAAAAACCTGATGAAAAGACTTCCAGATCAAAACAAATTCACCTTTTATGAGGCCATAATATTTTTTTTCATATTTCTGCTGAAGAAAATACCAAACTGGTAATACCACTTTGGTGTCTGAATCTGACCTAGAAATACTGTTGTACATGACACTTCTGGTCATTTAAAAATGGTTAATAAAAAATAAAATCCCCCCTCCCAATTTTTCAAAAGTTTAATTACAACAACAACAAAATTTAAATGAACTTACGGTCTCTTCCCTCTCTCACTATAGTCCCTCCTTTTACAGAAGACGATGGCCACTACAATGATTACAACACAGAAGACAGCTCCAACAACAGAGGCAATGATTATGATGATAATGTTTGTCGAAAGGCCTCCTACTTTGGAATTGTCTTCATCTTTATCTTTTTCCTGTTCTTCAGGGTTCAGGGGTGCTGAAAGTAAAATTTATACCGACAACTTATTTCATATCAAATTTCTTGGATTAAAGGTGCTGAAAGGCAAATATACCCAGTCACTTATTTTAAATGAAACTTCTGGCAATCCAAGAACTGACTGAAAAAAATTGGTGATTCTTGTGATACCCTCCTATCAAAATTTGACGGTTCGTTATATGAGAAAAATTACCAATTTTAGAAAATAATCAAATTAAAATTTAAAGAATACTCAGAAACAACATAAAGTGTCTTTTCAGCTACAAGCTTACAATACCTTTGAACTATCAATAATACAACTTAAAAAATCACATTTTGAGATGTTTTTTCAAATAATTGAGCCTCATCATATAGAAATCAGCCTTATGTAAGCAAAGACATGTTCATGTATTATCTTTTTCAGATCACAAAAAAATTTGGGAAGTCACACTCCGATCAGTTTTGAAAATTATTTGCAAAAAGATCTATAAATATTTGTTCCTTTCTTTCGCACATAGCTGTTTCTAAGCTACATTACTGGTAATTCTGTCCAAAGCTTATCATTGAAGCAGCTTTGATTGCAGTTTGCATAAGGTCTTTTTCTATTTGACGTGGATCAAATCCTGTTCTGCCATGCAATAAAAAGATAGATATGTTAATCAGTAATAAGCATGTTCTAGAATCAAGTATCCAGGATAAAAGTTTAAAAAATATATACAAGATTGGTCTTGACTTACCATTAAAATCTCTGGATGGGATAACCACGTCTGGTGGGAATTCTGGGTTAATTTTGCCTCCACCTGTACCATCAGCTAAAATGTCAATGTATGATTTAAATTAACAAAGCATCTAAGCAAACATTAGTTTACAACAATAGATTTTGGGGGATCAATTTTAATGTTTGTAGGGTCTGTAAATTCTCAATATTCCTGTTTGATCCCTGCATATTTGTACACAGTTTATACTGACAGGGTTTCAGCTGAACTATGGTTTTCTTGTGGTTGGAGTTCAGTCTTTATGAGGATTACCTCATATCTTTCGTTTATCAAATATCAAGTATCTTGTCCCAAGAGGCTCCACCTATCATCTGATGGCAGTAGTCAGTGCTGCTGTGACAATGAACTTTCTATATATAGATGTACCCAGATATAAAAAACAACTTGTACAGTTGTTCAACAAATGAGTATTCCATAAGAACCACACTCACATTTATACACAGTTTACTCTGAAACCAGACAATTTGAGCAGATAACACATAAAATAAGCTATCTATTTCTCATGTTGCTGATGGTAGAAAAAAACTGCCTTCCCATTTAGAAGAAGAAAGAGAGGTATAATAATTTCTGGAAGAATAAAAAACCTTTATCAACTATTAAACAATGAATCTTACATTTAGGAGTTTTATAGATGACAGTTGGCGAGATGCTGCCGTATCCTTTACTATTACGGGCCTGTATTTTGAAGTAGTATGTGGTGTCCGGAGTTAATCCCTTTATAGAGGTAGTCAGCCTCTCTCCCAGTACACCTTCCACTACCCAGTTAATATCGTCTAAGTTAGGGTCAGTTGTATAGAACACCAGGTAACCTAAAATTACAAATGAATTCATTACGACCATAACTGACAATTATTACAAAGACCTTATATTGAGAAGAATCTAACGTAATGATATCAACTGAATGAACTATTTACTCCCTCTGACATGTGTCAGTATTCCAAGAGTTGTCTGTATTCCGATGCACAAGAATGAAAAATTTACGTAAAAAAGTAAAAAAATTCTTTTTCTCTATGATAGAAAATAATCTAGGTCTGACAAAAAACATATGACTTATAATTTCCTTAGTTAATGTAAGAGAACATTGATCAATGCCAAAAAAAGTAATCCTGCTTGTAAAAAGCCATGTCTTTTTTCTTCATAAAAAGTCATCATATGTGCTATTTAAATCCAAATCAGGCTTTCTAATGCTTAAATTTATTATTAATCACCTATTTAAAAAGTTTCCCCCTTTTTTTCTTCAGTTCAGTAGTTTCAATACTTTCTACAGACCTGATTTTGCCAATGTAGAAATGAAGCGGAAATGGGTTACCGGAAGCTTAATTCTATGTGTAATATAGGATGCAATACAGGAAAACCCCAGTTTTGAAAA
>JAULBM010322562.1:0-13448 GCA_032357055.1 Geukensia granosissima | reverse complement strand
AAGTTTATAAGAAATTTTCAAAAAGATAGTTGTCGGACTAGTCTCACATGAAATATATCAAACAATATTTTACAGAAAGGACCAGGATCGTTAAGGCCCATTTTTGACCCAAGAATTTGGCTAAAAAATGAAAATAGGCTAAAATCTATTATTTTATATTTTTTGTATTGAATAATGTCTATAAAAAGAAAATGTAACATAATTTTTAATTTAATTAGTTTAACAATGGTCAAATGACACATAGAAAATGCTTTAATTGTGAAAATACTAAGAAATTAGTTAATTTGATTCAATATTTGATACTATTTTATCGATTTAAATATAGATCGCACAAAAACATCACAACCAAACTTTGCACAATTGAAGATCTATCAAGTACAAATGTCTGGTTAAAATATCTTTGTGATGTTTTTGTGCGATCATATTTATTTTGAACAAAACACCTCCAAAAATGGAGCATTTTTACCGAAAATGTTAAATTCTTGTCAAAATAGTCAAATATCCTTTCATTTTGTCGAAATGACGAAAAGTATGCAAGAAAAGGTAATGAATTATTAAAAGACGATTATTAAACAGCATTTTCACAACAACTTGTTATTGTATCACAAAGTCTAAATTTGGGCCAAATAAGGGGCTTAACGTACCTTCTCCTTTGCTGCATTCGCTAAAATTCTGAAGCACTGAAAATACGGAAAGGCTTCGAAAAGTATTGTACTTAATAAATGTTCCTGCCGTCTGATTTGGCTTCCAATTTCAATTTAATTAGATTTGGGTGCTTCATTTGCTATGTTTAAATCTTTGACATCCTATGTTTTGGTTCATATGCTACTGATGAGAGGCTTTCCCTTGAAATATACAAATATCAAAAGCAAAACTTTTCCATATTTATTAAGCATTGGTAATTTTGTATTGTGTATATTCTACCAGTCAAAGTGCGATAACTTAAATTTTAAAAAAAATCTGTTCATTCACTTAGGCATCCGCAACATAATATAAATTACGTTCAATAACTTTTATTTTTGTTTACAATCCAAAGTCGTGATATAAGTTTTACTCTCGAAATGTAATTTTGATGGATAGCGAAATTCTCTGAAAGAGGGTTTTAATTATCAAATGGTTTACTATAGATTAATTTCCGAAGTTTACTGAAGTTTACTTTAGCTGTGATGGCGGACAGGACAAATGTTGATGAAAAGGCTCCCGTAAGAATGTGATTCTATTGTTCCTAGAGGATCTTAATGTGAACAGTTTATAGTCTAAACTTTGTAATAGATGTGTCTAGTTCGATTAAGTGATCCTGGTGGGATTCTAGTCCATAACAGTCAAGTGTGGAGGGTATTTACGAAAACTGAAAAGTAAACAAAGAAAAAATGGCGGTCAGTGTTGCAAATTTTCAGAACGATCCGAACATTAATCAGTTGCATGTACAATCAATTGCTAGTACAACACCCATTGGCAATCAAATCGCTGATGCACGACGTGTTCTCTATGACCAATCTACAATAACAGCACCAGCAAATACGCCCTTCAACACCCCATACGTCCCAACCCAAAATCTGACTTTCAGTGAAAGCCCAACACAAGCAGAAATCTCACCCCCACCACTATCAGTTATGTCGTTGTTAACTGAATTGAATATGAAACTAGACAGACTTGGTCCATTGCCCGAACTACTGGATAAATTAAACCTATTACCTGGCATCAGTGACAAAATCAACTCTCTTGAACAACGTTTCCATTATGTTGAATCTGAAATTTTTAATATTAAGAAGGACCTTGACCACTTTAATGGTAGATTATACACTAGTGAAGGCAATTTCCAAGGTTTAGCGCGACAGGTGTCTAATTTAGAACGTGAAAATGAACTACTACACTCAGAAAATTATGATTTACAAGAAAGAGTAATTGATATTCAGGCACGCTCAATGAGAGACAACCTTATTTTTTCGGGGGTGGATGAAACGCCGGAGGAGCAAGTGAAGGGGGCTGACAATATACATACCGAACAGCAATTAAAACGTTTCATTAAAGAAGTTATGAAAATTGAGGAAAATATGAACTTTCATGTCGGCCATAGGCTGCGTCCTAGGGATGATAGCAAACCACGCTCAATTATAACGAAGTTCGAACGGCGCAAAGACCGCGATGTAGTGCTAAAACAGGCCCCATCCACACATAAGCACACGTCATATAGTGCTTTTGAGCAGCTACCAAAGGAAATTGTAGCACGTAGAAGTGAGCTTTGGCCAATCTACAAACGAGAACAGAGGCTTGGCAATGACTGTAAATTTAAAGGTGATGTTCTTTACGATAACAATATACCAGTGTATCCGTCAACCAAGCGCCCGAACCAACAACAACGCAACCTCAATCACCCAATGCAAAACCAGTTAATAACAGGGCAAATGGATGCTCCAAATGTGGCTGTCCCAGGAAACGCGCAAGCAAACCCTGCTGTCTAGGCCAGGCAAACAAGAGGACAGAATACTGGTTCAAATATAATATGTGACCAAGTTAACAATTTAAGTATAACATGTGTTAATGTTTGTGGCCTATCGAATAAGTTACTAAATCCTGACTTTGTTGAAACTATTAGTAAATATGACATATTTTTATGTGTAGAATCTAAAACGGACGATCATTTAAATATACCGTCTGGCTATAAATATTACTCTAAAAACAGAACAAAGTATGAAAGAAAATCGGGGGCTATTGTGATCATATATAAAAATACTTTAGAATTTTTTTTACAATTTCCGAAGTCAGACTGTGAATATGTTCAGTGGGTAAAAGTTCATGGATTACTTGAAGAATACAGTAAGTTACTTTTTGGATGTATATATTTACCACCAGAAAGTTCAAGGTATTTATCACCAGATGCATATCTGGATATTGAGTCTGAAATGCATTATTTTTATGAAGATGGGTTGAAATACATGTTGATAGGGGATTTTAATTCTAGAACAAATGTTCTTGATGACTATGTAATAACAGACGAAAATCTCTTTGAAATTCTAAAAAATAACGATACTTATCTACAAGAATCTTTACATGCTGTTGACAAACTTAAACAGCTTAATGTACCAATGTCTAGGAAAAGCGAAGATCAAGGTCGTCCTAATACCTTTGGATACAAGTTAGTTAATTTTTGTAAAGATAATGGTATTTTTATTGTAAATGGAAGATTAGGACAAGATGCTCTGTTTGGTAAAAGTACATGTAAGGACGTTAGTTTGGTTGACTATGCTATTGTTTCCCCTTAATTGTTTACAAACATTACTGAATTTGAGGTCAAAAATTATGACCCTACTTTCTCTGATGTGCACTGTCGCCTACACTTAGTTCTTGAATACTGTTCACGCACGAAAACACATTTGCATATAATAATATGTATGATAACAAGACACAGACGACACATGTAAAATGGCGTTCTGATAAACAAAATGAATTTGCTGATTGTGTAACTGTTAAAAACAAAGATACGATTGCTGAACTCATATCTCAAGCCGAAAAATTAGATATGAATAGTAATGCTTTCCAAACGGAAATTGATTGTCTGGTTGACGCAATTAACACATTGTTCACCGAAAGTGCAGCAAATACTTTCGGTTATAAAAAATTCCGCGAACAAAGTCCGATTAAGACAAAACAACCATGGTTTACATCGGCGTGCATTGAAAAACGAAAAGTTTTTCATAATATAACCTTGTGAAAAATGAAACAAACCGACTAGAGTTGAAGCGTACGAGTGCCGAATATAGAAAAGAATTAAATAAAGCTTATAAAGAATTTGAATTTCAAACCGAAAAAAATATACGTGAAACGGAAAAATCTAATCCCGAGAAACTTTGGAAAATTTTAAATGACTTCAGCAATCGAAACAATTCAAATAATATAGATATTTCTGTTGATGTATTATATGATTATTTGAAAAACCTAAACACAAATAACTATGATGATACTGAAGAGCTTGTTTTTCCACATGTTAATAGTGAAGGTGTAAATAATATTGAGTTCACTTTTTCTGATTTACCTAGTGATGATGTAAATGATATTTTGAATAGTCCGGTCTCACCAACAGAGATTGAAGATGTTGTAAAATCTCTGAAAAACTCAAAATCGCCAATTATCGACAATATTATTAACGAGTATTTAAAAAGTACTATCCATTCAATGACCAATTTGTATGTACTTTTATTTAACAAAATATTGGATTCAGGTATTATACCAAATATTTGGCTATTAGGTATTATTATCCCAATTTACAAAAATAAAGGAGATCGAAGTGATCCTGACTCGTACCGCGGTATTACGATGGTGTCTGCAGTTGGAAAATTATTCACAGCTATTCTAAATAATAGACTTACAAAACTCGCAGATTTAGTCAATAGTGATCCCTGTTCACAAGCGGGCTTCAGAAAGGGGTTTTCAACTTCAGATAATTTATTTTGTCTTTATATACTAATCCAGTTTTATTTGTCGTCGGGGCGAAAGCTCTTCTGTACGTTCGTTGACTTCAGAAAAGCATTTGATACTGTGTGGAGATTGGGGTTATGGACAAAATTAGGGAAAAAATGTGTAAAAGGGAAGATTCTCAGGGTCATATATAACATGTATGATAATATAAAGTCTTGCGTCAAATGTAACAAAGAAATGTCAGGATACTTCGCCTCTGAAATCGAAGAAAGACAGGGAGAGAATTTATCTCCATTTCTGTTTGCTATTTTAATCTGATCTAGAATATTTTTTTGAAGAAAATGATATAGACTGTCTTTAAAGTGTTCAAACATCCTTATTTGATGAGCTTGGTGTATATGTAAAATTATTTGTATTACTATACGCAGATGACACAATTCTACTCTCCGAGAGCCAGGAAGGTCTACAGAAACTTTTACATGCATTTGAAATTTATTGTAATCGATGGAAGCTATCAGTTAACCTAAGTAAAACAAAATGTGTAGTTTTTTTTTCAAAAAACGACCTAAAACAAAATACGAATTTAACTTAATGGGTGAAGTGTTAGACACTCATGATTCATATTCTTATTTGGGAGTTGAATTCAGCTATAACGGAAAATTTTCTTTGGCCAGAAAACGTTTAGTTGAACAAGCCAGGAGGGCTATGTATGCATTATTTCATAAAACAAAGACATTGTGTCTTCCTATTGACATTCAGCTAAAATTGTTTGACTCATTAATTATGCCCATTTTGCTGTATGGTTCGGACGTTTGGGGGTTTGAGGATAATTCTAATATAGAAAGGGTACTTTTGTTTTACTTAAAGCGTATACTGAACGTTAGATCTAACACTGCAAATTATATGGTGTATGGAGAAACTGGTAGATTTCCCTTAGAGGTATTTATAAAACAAAGAATGCTTAATTTTTGGTCTAAATTACTTTGTCAGACTAAGCTTTCATGTATTATATACAAGTTAGCATACAATTTATTCACAAAAACGGGGATAAATATAGGCTGGATTTCGTATTTGAAATCACTGCTAGATGGTGTTGGATTAAGTTATGTTTGGGATCGCCAACTCATATTATGCTCAGGAGATATCAAATATATTGTAAAAGAAAGGATGATTGATCAGTTTCGTCAAACTTGGTTTTCTGATATGTGTAATTCATCAAGGGGGCAACTGTATATGAATTTGAAAAGGGAACTTAATCTAGAACAGTATTTACTGAGGCTGCCGTTATATTATCGAAACTATATTTGTAAACTAAGGTGTTCAAATGTGAAGTTCCCAGTAGAGACAGGTCGGTGGGATGGGAAACCTAGGGAAAATAGAATTTGCCATCTGTGCACTGATACTAGCATAGCAGACAATTTTCACTAATTATTTATTTGTAAAAATAGTGAAGTATTGCTCATACGGAACAAGTATATTCCTGCTTATTATACAAATTACCCTAGTGTTCATAAGATGTATGGTCATTTATCCAACTGCAATATAGCAGTGATGAAGAGACTAGCTCTATTTGTAAAACAAGTTATGAAATTATTTTGACTTACCGGTATCTCGACATCATGTGCAGAGATGTGTTAACCCATGAGAGTATTCACACGTTTTAAAGTTAATCTCCCATAAATGACTTGATACATATCTCCAAAAATTCCTATTCGAATTAGCTCGAGTAGAAAACAGCACGTGCTATATCACATTAAAGTACATCTGCCCTAATTGGTTACAATTCACCGTAACTGATCAACCAATCTTTAATCTACTCTGTATTGTGTATGACTTGTCTGTTTAGTGTATTGCGTATGTGTCATGTATTTCATGTATTTGTTTTGTCCGTCACTGTAAATGCGTTTTGTTGCATGCCTCTTGTTACAGTTATTGTAAACTGTCAGAGTGTAATAATAAAAGTTGAAAGTTGGTAAGATTCTTCTATAACATCCGGGTCTTTTTTATAATCACGTGGTTAATTAATGTCCGGATACCTTAACATGTTTTATTCTTAGCAGGAAATATACAAAAGTAAATAGAAAAAGGGGGATAATTGAGGGCCAAATATTTTACAGCTTTGATTCGTGTCGGCAGCAGTTATCTATCAATTAAACCATGATAGGAAGTACGAGCACTAGAGAACTGAGAGATGAACATTGAGAAAATAAAAGTAATTTCGTTTCTCTTGAAGCCTTTCAATTTGCTATTACTGCATGAAGCAGACCTTTCTGTGTATGTTCCAAATATCCATAGTGCTGTCATAATGTAACACCGAAGAAAAAATGCATAAAAAATCATGGAATATTGTTTTCGTAGACCAGCTTACAGTTATTAATAAAGATAAATGGAGTAACCGTCCTTATACTGTTTCATTCTAGAAAGACTCATTTGTCATCGAATTTTCAGTCACAAACATGCACTGGCGTGAAAATGCGTCGAGGAAAATAATTCACCACTGTAAACAAAACCAGCGAAATGCACAATGGAACACGAGACAAAGAATTTGTATGAAGTAACGGAGATAATGTGCGGCGAATATGAAATAAAGCTACATATCATCCAATTCTGCATGTCAGCTACAATTTTTTTCATTTATTCCTGTAAAATTACCTTAAGGGAAAACTGAGAGAGACAGTATGATGTAGAAAACATTCACGGAAGCAAACAGTAGTAAAGTATTTTATTATCATAGGGAATTTCGAGTGATAAAATATTTTACAAAAACGTATGGATGATTTTGATGAAGGTAAAAAAAGTATTATATGAAATGGGACAATGTTAGTACAGAGACCACTCTCTCCGTAATTTTTATTTACAGGTTTATTTTAGTAAAGATGTTATATTGGTAAATTAAACCTGTTATATATTTTTTTTTCAATTATGTCTTTTATTTGGCCAAAATATACTGATTTTTGTATGAGTTCGGAATTGTTCATAGTTGTGTGGTTGTCTTTAGTTATTGATGTACATTATATGCGGCATTGTCCAGTTGTATTTCTTGTTAGTTCCTTTTTATTTTTTGGCTTTTATTTTGACTTCCTATTGCTTTGACCATGAAAAACAAAACTTGACGGACATTCAAAAACTTTCTGCTGAAAGTTTCTATATGTCCCTCCTTTATCATGCATATAAAATATTTTGGTTGTTTTCTTTTAAATAAATAATAATACCTATGTGAGAGATCAAAAAGCATAGTTAAAAGAGACAATTTTCAAACAAACTATTTTTGATTTTCGGGCTTTATTAAACTGTATGTTCGTTTCCGCCTTTGTATTTATTTATAAATAAAAATAAAGAATTGCCCCAGAAGGTTTGAATTTATCTAAAACGATGTTAAATTTTTATTTAGGCAATGCATAGCCTTTTCGATAGTTTAAACTGCATTAATTGTTCAGTACACAAAATGTCCTTGTTTTATGTGTTGTCTATTTTTAAACATTTAGGAAGCATTGTTTTAAGATATCCAATTTCGATTTTTAAACATTTAGGAAGCATTGTTTTAAGATATCCAAATTCCGGTAAAAAGGACATTCCCAAAATGTATATTCTAAAAAACGTTTTTTGGGGTTTCAATTTATCGTTTTTTATTAATAAGTTCCAAAAATAGTTAATAATTTCGTCAGTTTTGCTGAGATTGTT
Source organism: Geukensia granosissima (assembly GCA_032357055.1). Classification (NCBI taxonomy): domain Eukaryota; kingdom Metazoa; phylum Mollusca; class Bivalvia; order Mytilida; family Mytilidae; genus Geukensia; species Geukensia granosissima. Next base: position 5,351 of record JAULBM010322562.1, on the reverse strand, counting down.
AGATTTTGTCTCCACAAACAAGAAATTTGTCATTTATTTTTCAGAATTCAAAATCTTTTGAGATCGCTCCCGCACTGAAACTTTTCGGTACACATCGATGCAGTATGTATTGTTTGACGAGATCGATCATGTAAGCGGATGTGACGTCGAAAAATGCTTTTGCTGGAATAACAATTCAGTAATTTCAGAACAAAAGGTAATTTTTATGTCCCCTCCTACGAATGATGAAATATAGGAGGTTTGTCCCGCTCTAAAACCGTATATAATGTGATGCTAATTTCTTTGAAGTCGGTCATTCTCTTAATCCCGATACCCTTTAAGTAGGTGGAGCTTACTCAGTTACTGTCTGTAAACCTCACTTCATAGAATGCCTTTGTAAAAGGTGATATCATTTTTTAAACCAATAAAATGTTGCAAAAAGATGTATCTTAGTAAGTCTTAACAGAAACTATTTTCTTCTTTATATTCTTCTTAACGGTAAATGAACCTGGAGCAAGATAAAATGCTCAGTGGGATTTACAATGTAAAAGGGAGATATTTCTCTTGGCAGGCTTTTACAAAAAGCCCTATGGAATGCCCATAAAGTAACATATAACTGACAATGTATTTGCTGAAATTCTTTCTCATCTCAATGCAAAAATTAGACAAGAAAATGGTTGATATCATTCCATTTTGATAATTTTGTATTTTATTAGACAAATAATTACAATGGGAAATTCTCCACCTTATACAGTTTTTATGTGCCTGAAAAGTATCTACTGAGGCCAGTACTTTAACTTGTATATTTTAATGGAGACTCGCATGATTCTGCTTCTTGACAAAAATTAGTAAAATATTTAAGGTAAAGGTTTGAAATTTCCAAAAATCCGTTCTACGGAGTAAGGTTTACAGGCAGGAAGTGTAATAAAACTTCCAATTTATGTAAGTTGTACAAAGTAAACATACTACAACATCCACAAAATCTTGATAACCAACATAGTTATTAGACTAGCAATGACCGCAAAACCTGAATTTCCCGGTGTCTTTACTTATAGGTCTGAATTGCGGCTGTATGACTGATAAGATTAACTTTCATGATGAAGAACAACAATAACAATAGCAATGCTGAAGTGTACTCTGAACAACTCAAGTGTTTTCATTTTGTGATCACGATTTTCTTTCAGGTTAACATGATACTTAATCAAAAGCAATAAACTAAATAAACAATGACATGATGTATTGTAAACCACCTGACAAACATATATATTCATTTAAATTTTCAGAAAATATTCGACGTGTTTTCATTGAATAAAAGCCAAAAGAAAACATCATAAACTGCAATAGTTCACCAAAATAATCGCCAAATACTCCTTTCTTTAATATCTGGTTTTCATATTTTGTTAGCACAGGTTCCGCATTTTTTTAGTTTGGTCCCGAATTCTCTATTTAGCAAATCCTCCAATTCATTCGGCAGCCTAAAACACATATTAAATGCAGAATCTCGTTCATAATATGGTAAAACATTAAAATGTCATCACAAAACAAAACTTTTTTTAAATTCTTAACATGTAAGTCCTTCACAGTATTTTTCCAGGCTTGAACTCCACTGACGATTTCGTCAATTCGAGCTTGTACATACTTTTGACTGCCCCTGAATTTCTCTACGGGGATTCAACGTTGAAGGTCGACTATCTTTGTTTTTGGTGGGAGCGCTAAAGTTTGACCTAGATTTTTTTTTAATCGGACCTCCGCTTCCTATACATAACAGAAGAATAAAATTTAAAATTCCATTCAGGCACCATTATGCATTTTTGCAGGTTATTTAATCCTAGCTAAATAACTTAACTATTACGCAGCGTTGACAATGTGTACTCCCGGTCTCGCGCTAGCGCGTACAAAGGGTCATTTACGGCAAACAAATGTCTTATTCTATAATGTTAAATCCCCGTAGAGAATGAAAAACTCGGCGATATTTATATATATTATGATTGGTAAAAAGTATTATTGCAAGTTATTTGCATTTTTTTTTCAATCTTGAAAATAAACAGTTTTTTTAAGAGTAAGGTAGACATCTTTTCTTTCACAACCTTTTTACCCTTTCCAACAAACTCTGACTAAGAGTATAGTTGAGATACACTATTCCATATAGATCAACCAATTAATGACGGCGACAGGAGAATTTTAAGGAGGGACAATTTCAACCTCGATTGGATAAATCCTTGTTGTAGTAATTAATGCGACAACACCAATGCTATCTTCAGAAAATCCTGACATTTGGAACAGGTACGCGGGTATCGAATCAACTACAAAACATAAACCCTGTAGGCAGAGGAGGCAGAAATATTGCCACATGAATATGGAAAGTTTTCAATAGGAAAGTTGAAGTCTTCCCGTTTGTCGTAATCTTTGAAACAAGTTTTCCCTCTTGGTCAATTTCGAGGAATAAATCTAGGTTAAAAGCAGAATTTTGTTGAGTCTGTTGCCTCCTTTAAATAGCATAATTTTGCAAATATTGAAATTTGATTAGTAAAAGGAGCTACCCAAGAAAATCTGACGATCTCAATTTAAATACATTGTTTTGTTGTCATAAAATAACATAATCACGTTTAATGACAGAGTTTACGTTTAAATTTTGAGTTTTTTACATAAACCGAATTAAATGTCAAATGTCAAGAAATATCGAAAAGTAACGTTCAATATCTCACGTTCAGAGAATTTATTACGTTTCGCATTAAGTCTTTTGTACAAAATGGTAATTATTATTTAACATTTGTTGTCGAAAGATGTACTAGAAGTGAGCCACCATTTTTATTAGCGGTGATCAAAATCTGAAATGTATGCAACCAACAGGGCAAAATTTCAAACTTGATGATTTGTTTCACCACAGAAGCATTTTCTAATAGGTAAGTTGCCGCAATCCAAACATGCGAAGAGAAACAAAAACTCTGTTCTTGAACATGAACCCGAGCACACTTTCAACGGACATAACGTCTTTTTGCTATTTAAAATCAACTTTGTTCTTTCTTGAGAAATGACTTAGAATTCATACAATATCAATAATTTATGCTCGTCATTTTTTGTTTAGGTTTCATTCTTGTTGCATAGTTTGTCGAATTTAGGAAATGTCAGAATGAACTGACGTAAAATGAAGTCATCATAAATCAATGCAGCATCAGCATTGAAAAATCTAATAGACGCACTTGTTGGTACAGAAATATGTTTGGCTTCCAGTTTCAATTTTTTGGATTTGAGTGATTCTTTTGATACTTTTGGATCTTGGACTACCTACGTTTTGATTCTAATGCTTTTGATGAGTGGTTACTCCTTGAAATGTACATAAAGCATACGAAAATTCTCTATATTTATTTAACATTGGTAATTTTGTATTTCTTTAATTGGTTTGTTTTATGTATTTAATTCAAGGTTTAAAGTAAGTAAATATACGATAATGTCATGCGTTGGCAAACATTTTTGAGTATTACATATATCACAAAAACTGTCAATGAAATGTATCGTTTGTTTAAAGCATTGGGAATATACTAACAACAGATGATGGAAAGTTTATTCATAAGATTAATCATAACGCTTTTGCAGTATAAATAATGCAATCATAATTTTCATTTACCTAATAGAGGCAAAGTTATCTTTCTTATTACGGATTTTCCCTCAGATCATATCTAAAAATGTGAGATGTGGCGTGATTGTTCATTTGACAACCACCCACCAATGACAGTAGAATCTAAACTTCTACAGGTGACATTATGGCCTTCAACAATGAACAAGAGTCCATACCATAGCGGAAGCAATACAAAATGTGAAACTATACATAAAAAACGAAAATCGACCTAGTCTAAAGCAAAAATGGTGAACATATAACAATAAATGACTAATAAAACAACGAAAACCACTTGGCTACAGGTTCCTGTTTGTTACATCGCTTTCGAAACTGCTTTTTTATATAAAATGAAAAGAAAAGGGGAAAGTGTAGAGAGACCGCACTCCAACCACACTCCAAAAAAACAGAGGAAATTTACAAATTTAGAGTCTCCACAAGGCCTTCAACAACACCACTACTTGTGAAAAGCTATTTAAACCCTCAAATAAATAAATCGTTTATACATATACCTAAAATATGAACATGTAACAAAAGATTTAATTCAAATCGAAACAAAATAATATTCGGCAATACATCAAACGAAATAAAATGTGTCAAGAAATACCAAAAAACTAAAAATCAAATGAACAACATGTACCCCACCAAAAAACTGGGGGTAGACTCAGGTGCTCCGGAAGAGTAAGCAATCTCTGCTTCCTGCAGGACACCCGCCATGAAGCTCATGTCAAAGTCGCTATATATCACAAGCTCTTGAGTAAGGAATGAGCTGTGACATGTATACTCCATACGCCGGCGCTTCTAGAATGTTCCCGCTCAAAAATGGGAAATTGGCGATTGGAAAGTCAAAGTCATCGCGCTTGTCGTAAAGTTTCGTATTTAACCTTCCTCAAGTGTCAATTTAACGTGATAGATGCGTTCAACTAAGTCAGCAAATTCAGAGTTATTCAGTGAAAGGACATCTAATACATGTAAGCAATTTAAAGTATGTCGGCATTTATTATTCTCATTAATATTTCATAGATTTTAATATCAATGATTTTTCTTGAATATTATGAACACTATGATTTAATCATTCCTCTCAGACTACTTTCATAAGGTCCTTATTAAACTAGAATTAAACATGATGGCCATTTTGGTCAGTAATAAAGGTTATTTAATACAATTCTTGAACACACCTAGTTACAATTCCTGCAAAGTCATATTGACCAAGACATTTCAGACAAGTAGATGTTGCCTTTTGGGCCTGTGTCAAACTAAGTTTGGCAATGTAAGCAAATTTGGTTTTCAGGCAGAGATATTTGTAACAATTCGGAAACATTTTTTGAGATAGCACCAAAATTTTCAATTTTTATTTTATGGCTGATTCAAACCCAGTATAAAATTTTCAAAAGGGACTATCAAAACTTGATTCCATGAAGGTTTGGGTTTGATTGGTAAAAAGTTTTTTGAGGATAGGATTAAAATGTGAAGTTTAGACATAGAGATCCAGTGATGAAAACTTTATGTTCTTTCAAGCCAAATGGAATAAAATATAGTTGTCAGCGAAGTCCATTAGACGTTAAATAGCAGTCCACATAAATATCATGCAGAGGGTAATCCATGCATGTCTTAAACCCATTGAAATTGAACTTCTTTTCAAGGAATTCGAAGATACCAAAGGAGCAGACAGAAATCGTAAATCGGAAGACAGACAAGACCATGGCCATCAAAATGAAACGAAAGACAAACATAGAACACACAACACTACACTGAAAAC